>VDFB02065428.1:0-48874 GCA_007258455.2 Sequoia sempervirens
GAATAACTTTTTCAAAAAAAAGAAGATCTGGGTCTACTCAGAATGACATTCTCTACAAAACCCATATTTCGATTTTCCCAAAATTAATTGTTTCGTAGATTCAATTTTTTAGGAGTTTTTGCATGTTGGTGAAAAAATAGTTTTCAAAATTCGTAGATTCAATTTTTGAGTAGTTTTTGCAAGTTGGTGAAAATTTAGTTTTTCAAAAAGAGGATGATCTGGATCTATTCAGAATGGCATTCTCTACAAAACCCACTTCTTAGATTTTTCATAAAAAAGATTCAAACAATTTCCCTTTGTTACCTCTACTGCTACTACTTTTCAAAAAAACCTATCTTTTTCATAAACAACTTATTTCTTCAAAAAATGGACGATCTTGGCCTCTTTAACAATGAGCACGTATAAAACCGATATTTTCGATTTTCCAAAAAAAATTGTTTCATAAATTCTATTTTTGAGGGGTTTTTGCATGTTGGTGAAAAAAATATTTTTTCAAAAATAGGACAATATGAGTCTACTAGGACGACATTCTCTACAAAACCCATTTCTTAGATATTTCATAAAAAGATTCAAAAAAATTTCCTCTGTTACCTCTACTGCTTGTAGTTTTCAGAAAAAACTATCTTTTCAAAAAATACTTATTTTTAATGAAAAATGGATGATCTAGGTCTCCTTAGCTCTTGAGCATGTATAAAACCCATATTTTTTATTTTCCCAACTAAAATTGTTTCATAGATTCAATTTTTGGGGGTTTTCCTGCATGTTGGTGAGAAATTATTTTTTCGAAAAGAGGACGATTTTATTCAGAATGACATTCTCTACAAAACCCATTTATCAGATTTTTCATAAAAGAGATTGAAATAAATTGCCTCTATTACCTCTACTGCTTCTACTTTTCAAAAACTGAATGATTTGGGTCTCTTCAACACACGAGCACCTATAAAACCAATATTTTAAATTTTTTGAAAAAAATTGGTTTCGTAGATTCTATTTTTGAGGGGTTCTTGCAAATTGGTGAAAAATAAGTTTTTCAAAAAAAGGACGATTTGGATCTACTTAGAACGACATTCTCTACAAAACACAGGAGTACCTATAAAACCCATATTTTGATTTTCCCAAAAAAAGTGTTTGGTGGATTCTATTTTTGAGGGGTTCTTTCATGTTTGTGAAAAATTAGTTTTTCGAAAAAAGCACGATCTGGATTTACTCAGAACAAAATTCTCTACAAATCCCATTTCTCAGATTTTTCATAAAAAGATTCAGAAAATTTGCCTCTATTACCTCTACTGCTTCTATCTACTTTTCAAACAAATCTTATTTTTTCAAAAAACAGACGATCTAAATTTCTTCAGCACACGAGCACCTATAAAACCAATATTTTTTATTTTCCCCAAAAAAATTGTTTTGTACATTCTATTTTGAGGGGGTCTTGTATGTTGGTGAAAAATTAGTTTTTCGAAAAAAAGACGATCTGGGTTTACACAAAATGACATTCTCTACAAAACCCATTTCTCAAATTTTTCATAAAAGAGATTCAAAAAACTTGCCTCTGTTATCTCTACTGCTTCTACATTTCAAAAATATCTATCTGTTTTAAAAACAACTTATTTTTTCAAAGAACAAAAGATCTGGGTCTCTTTAGCATACGAGTACCTATAAAACCCATATTTTTTTTATTTTCACAAAAAAGATTGTTTCATAGATTCTATATTTCAGCGGTTCTTGCATGTTGGTGAAAAATAAGTTTTTCGATAAAAGGACGATTTGGGTCTATTCAGAATGGCATTCTCTACAAAATCCATTTCTCATATTTTTCATAAAAAGATTCACAAAATTTGCCTCTGTTACCTCTACTGCTTCCACTTTTCAAAAAAAACTATCTTTTTCGAGAACAGTTTATTTTCTTCAAAAAATAGATGATCTGGGTCTCTTTAGCACACGAGCACCTATAAAACCTATATTTTCGATTTTCCAAAAAAAAACTATTTCATGGATTCTATTTTTGAGGGGTTCTTACATGGTGAAAAATTTGTTTCTTGAAAATAATACGATATGAGTGTTTTTAGCACATGGGCACCCATAAAACTCAAATTTTTGATTGTCCTAAAAAAATTGTTTCCTAGATTCTATTTTTGAAGGGTTTTTGCATGTTGGTGAAAAATTAGTTTTTTGGAAAAGAGGACCTATGAAACAGACGATTTCGGTTTCTTGAGCAAACGAGCACCTATGAAAACCATTTTCAATTTTCCCAAAAAAAATTATTTTGTGGATTCTATTTTTGAGGAGTTATTGCATGTTGGTGAAAAATTAGCTTTTCAAAAAATGGACGATATAGGACTAATCATTATAAAATTCACTACAAAACCCATATCTCAGATTTTTGATTAAAAGGTATAAAAACGTTTCCTCTGTTACCTCTACTAGATCTACTTTTCAAACAACTTATTTCTTGAAAAATGGACGATTTGGGTCTTTCAGCACATTAGCACCTATAAAACCCATGTTTACGATTTTCCCAAAAATAAATTATTTCGTTGATTCTATTTTTGAAGGGTTTTTGCATGTTGGTGAAAAATTAGTTTTTCGAAAAGAGGACGATCTTCCTCATAATGACATCCTCTACCAAACCCATTTCTTGGATTCTTCATAAAAACGTTAAAAAAATATTCCTCTATTACCTCTATTGCTCCTACTTCTCAAAAAATCTCTTTAGCACATGAGCAACTATAAAACCTATATTTTTTATTTTCCCAAAAAAAATTGTTTCGCAGATTCTATTTTTGAGGGGTTCTTGAATGTTGGTGAAAATAAGTGTATAGAATGCACACCTACAATGTAATCCATATTCTTAGTCACCAAAGTTTATCGATGGCCCACAAAAACTCAAACATGAGCAGTTTCCTAAATGTGGCTATAACTCAATAAAAAAATGAATGTTCATGAAAGGCGATAGAAAATATGCTTACAAAAGGGAAATTGAAAATACAATCCACACTCGTATTCACCAAACTTGATTGACGGCCCACGAAAACTCAAACGCGAGCAATTTCCTAACTGCGGCTATAACTCAAAAAAAAATAAAGGTTCTCGTAATGCGATAGAAAGTATGCGTATAGAATACATAACTATAGTGTAATGCGCTATCATAATCATCGAAGTTAATTGATGGCCCATGAAAACTGAAACACGAGCGTTTTCCAAAATGCGGCTATAACTCATCAAAAAATAAAGGTTTGTGAAAGGTGATTAAAAATATGCATACAAAATGAAACACTAGAATACAATCCACAATCGTAGTCATAAAAGTTGATTGATGGCCCATAAAAACTCATACAGGAGTGGTTTCCTAAATGCGGCTATTATAACTCAAAAAAAAATGAAGGTTCAAGAAAGGCGAACGGAAACTAAAAAACGAAGATTTTTGTAAATGCAACTATAACTCAAAAAAAATGAAGGTTCAAGAAAGGCGATTAAAAATATGCATATGGAATGCACAATGATAGTACAATCCACAATCGTAATCACCAAAGTTGATCAATGGCCCACAAAAACTCAAACATGAGTGGTTTTATAAATGCAGCTATCACTCAACAAAAAATAAAGGTTCGCGAAAGGCAATAGAAAATACGTGTATAGAATGCACAACAACGTAGTCATCAAAGTTTATCGATGGGACACGAAAACTTGAACATGAGCATTTTTCTTAATGCGGCTATAACTTAACAAAAAATGAAGGTTCATGAAAAGCGATTACAAATGTGTACAAAATGCACAACTACAGTACAATCCACAATCGTAGTCACCAAACTTGATCGATGGCCCACAAAAACTCAACCATGAGTGATTTTCGAAATACGGATATAACTCAACGAAAAATGAAGGTTTGTAAAAGGTGACAGAAAATATTCATACAGATTGGACAACTACAGTGCAATCCACAATCATAGTCAGCAAAGTTGTTTGATGGCCCATGAAAACTCAAACACGATCGGTGTCCTAAATGCAGCTATAATTGAATGAAAAATAGACAACTACAGTGCCATCCACAATCGTAGTCTCGAAAGTTGATTGATCACCCACAAAAATTCAAACATGAGTGGTTTCCTAAATGCGGCTATAACTCAACAAAAAATGAAGGTTCGCTAAAGGCAATAGAAAATTAGCGTTCATAATGCACAACTACAATGCATTCCACAATCGTAGTCACCAAAGTTGATCGATGGCCCATGAAAAATCAAACACAAACGGTTTCCTAAATGCGGCTATAACTCATCAAAAATTGAAGGTTCACGAAAGGCGATAGAAAATACATACACAAAATGGACAACAACAGTGCAATCCACAATTGTAGTCACTAAAGTTAATCGATGTCCCAAAAAACTCAAACACGAGCAATTTCCTAAATGCGGCTATAACTCAACGAAAAATGAAGGTTGTTGAAAGACGAATAAAAATATGCTCAACTATTACAATCCACAATCGTAGTCATAAAAGTTGATTGATAGCATTCAAAAACTTAAACATGAGCGTTTTCTTAAATGCAAGTATAAATCAACGAAAAATAAAGTTTTGTGAAAGGCGATAGAAAATATGTGTATAGAATGCACAACTATAGTGTAATCCATAATTGTAGTCACCAAAGTTGATCGATGGCCCACAAAAACTCAAACACGAGCGGTTTCCTAAATGCAGCTATAAGTTTGTTGACTACGATTGTTGTTTGCACTGTACTTGTGCATTCTATAAGCGTATTTTCTATCACCTTTTGTGAACCTTCACTTTTCGTTGAGTTATAGTCACACTTAAGAAACTACTCGTGTTTGAGTTTTCGTGGGCCATCGGTCAACTTTGGTGACTACGCTCTTGGATTACACTGTTGTTGTGCAATCTATACACATATTTTCTATCGCCTTTCGCAGGACTTTTAGAACCTTCATTTTTTACTACGATTGTGGATTGCACTGTACTTTTTCATTATGTACTTGTATTTTCCATCCCCTTTTAGGAACCTTCATTTTTTGTTGTGTTATAGCCGTATTTAGGAAACTGCTTGAGTTTGAGTTTTCGTGGACCATCGATCAACTTTGGTGACTATGCTCTTGGATTACACTGTTGTTGTGCAATCTATACGCGTATTTTCTATTCTTTTTCACAAACCTTCATTTTTTGTTGAGTTATAGCCGCATTTATAAAACTGCTCGTGTTTGAGTTTTCGTGGACCATCAATCAACTTTGGTGACTACGAATGTGGATTGCACTATAGTTGTCCATTTTGTGCGCATATTTGCTATTGTCTTTTGTGAACCTTCATTTTTTGTTGAGTTATAACTGCATTTAGGAAACCAATTGAGTTTGAGTTATCGTGGGCCATTGATCAACTTAAGTGTCAATGATTTTGTACTGTACTGTAGTTGTACATTTTGTACGCATATTTTTAATCACTTTTCACGAACATTCATTTTTTGCTGAGTTATAGTTGCATTTAGGAAACCACTCATGTTTGAGTTTCATGGGCCATCAATCAACTTTGGTAACTACGATTGTGGTTTGCACTATAGTTTTGCATTCTATACGTGTATTTTATATTTCTATCACCTTTTGTAAACCTCAATTTTTTTTGAGTTATAGCTGCACTTAGAAAAATGCTCATGTGTGAGTTTTCATGAGCTGCCGATCGAATTTGGTGACTACGATTGTGGAGTACACTGTAGTTGTGCATTCTATACGCATATTTTCTTTTACTTTTCGTGAACCTTCGTTTTTTGACGAGTTATATCCTCATATCAGAAATCACTCATGTTTGAGTTTTCATGGGCCATTGATCAACTTTGGTGACTACGATTGTGGATTGCAATGTAGTTGTGCATTATGAACGCTAATTTTCTATCTCCTTCTGTGAACATTCACTTTTTGTTGAGTTATAGCTGCATTTCCATTTAATAACTTCAGTGACAACGCTTGTGGATTACACTATAGTTGTGCATTCCATATGGGTATTTTCTATCGCCTTTGATGAACCTTCATTTTTTGTAGAGTTATAGCCTCATTTAGGAAACCGCTCTTGTTTCAGCTTTCATGGGCCATCGATCAACTTTCGTGACTATGATTGTGGATTGCACTATAGTTGTCCATTCTGTACGCATATTTTCTATTGCCTTTTGTGAACCTTCATTTTTCGTTGAGTTATAACCGTAATTAGGATACCGCTCGTCTTTGAGTTTTCATGGGCCATGGATCAACTTTGGTGACTACACTTGTGGATTACACTATAGTTGTGCATTCTATACGTGTATTTTCTGTCACTTTTTGTGAACCTTCATATTTTGTTGAGTTATAGCCGCATTTAGGAAACCGCTAATATTTGAGTTTTTGTGGACCATCAATCGACTTTGGTGACTACAATTGTGGATTACACTATAGTTGTAATTTGTCTACACATATTTTTAATTGCCTTTCACGAACCTTCATTTTTTGTTGAGGTATAGGCTCATTTAGAAAAACGCTCGTGTTTGGGTTTTCGTGGGCCATCGATCAACTTTAATGACTACGATTGTGGATTGCGATGTAGTTGTGCATTCTATACAGATGTTTTCTATTGCCTTTCGCGAACCTTCATTTTTTGTCGGGTTATAGTTGCATGTAGGAAATTGGTCGAGTTTGAGTTTTTGTGGGCCATCGATCAACTTTGGTGACTACAATTGTGGATTGTATTGTAGTTGTACATTTTGTACACATATTTTTAATCACTTTTCACAAACATTCATTTTTTGTAGAGTTATAGCCGCATTTAGGAAACCGCTCATGTTTGAGTTTTTGTGGGCCACCGATAAACTTTTATGGCGACTATTGTGGATTGCATTGTAGTTGTCTGTTCTATACGCGTATTTTCTATCGCCCTCCATGAACCTTCATTTTTTGTTGAGTTATTGCCGCTTTTAGGAAACCTCTCGTGTTTCAATTTTTTTGGGCCATCAATCAACTTTGGTGACTACGATTGTGGATTACACTTTAGTTGTGCATTCTATACGAATATTTTCTATAGCCTTTTGCGAAACTTCATTTTTTGTTGATTTATAATTGCATTTACGAAACCGCTTGAGTATGAGTTTTCATGGGGCATTAATCAACTTTGGCGATTATGCTTGCAGATTACACTGTAGTTCTGCATTCTATACTCGTATTTTCTATTACCTTTTACGAACCTTCATTTTTTGTTGAGTGAAAGCCACATTTAGGAAATAGCTCGTGATTGAATTTTCGTTGGCCATCGATCAACTTTGGTGACTACGATTGTGGATTACACTTTAATTGTGAATTCTATACATATTTTTTATCGCCTTTCGTGAACATTCATTTTTTGTTCAGTTATAGGGACATTTCGGAAACTGCTCATGTTTGATTTTTTTCTGGGCCATGAATTAACTTTGTAGACTACTATTGTGGATTGTATTGTAGTTGTGAATTTTGTACACATATTTTTAGTTGCTTTTCACGAACCTTCACTTTATTTTGAGTTATAGGCACTTTTAGGAAAATGCTCATATTTGAATTTTCATGGGCCATCGATCAACTTTCCTGACTATGCTTGTGGATTACATTGTAGTTGTGCATTCTATATGCATATTTTCTAGTGCCTTTCACGAACTATCATTTTTCATTGAGTTATAGCTGCATTGAGAAAACAGCTCGTGTTTTAGTTTTGGTGAGCAATCGATCTACTTTGGTGACTACGATTGTGGATTGCATTATAGTTGTCCAATTTGTACACGTATTTTCTATCGCCTTTCGCGAACCTTATTTTTCGTTGACTTATAGATGCATTTAGGAAACTGCTCGTGTTTGAGTTTTCGTGGTCCATTGATCACCTTTGGTGACTACGATTGTGGATTGCACTGTAGTTGTCCATATTGTATGCTTATGGATTACACTATAGTTGATTTATTGTCACTATGCTTGTGGATTACACTGTAGTTGTGCATTCTATATGCATGTTTTCTATTACCTTTCGTGAAACTTCTTTTTTTTTTTTAAATTATAGCCACATTTAGGAAACCACTGATGTTTGAATTTTTGTGGGCCATCGATCATCTTTGGTTTAGGAAACTGCTTGTGTTTGAGTTTTTGTGGGCCATTGATCAACTTTGGTGACAACACTTGTGGATTACATTGTAGTTGCCAATTCTATACACTTATTTTCTATTACCTTCCTCTATTGCCTTTTCTTGAATAATCATTTTTATTTTTCGTGGGCCATTGATCAACTTTGGTGACTACGATTGCGAATTGCACTGTAGTTTTCCATTTTGTACGCATGTTTTCTATCACCCTTCGTGAACCTTTTTTTTTTTTGAGTTATAGCAGCTTGTACGAAACCACTTGTGTTTGAGTTTTGTTGGCCATCAACGAACTTTGTTGGCTACAATCCTAAGGATTGTAATGTAGTTGTGGATTCTGTATGCATATTTTTACTCGCCTTTGATGAACTTTTTTTTTTTTTTGAGTTATAGCCGCATTTAGCAAAATGGTCGTGTTTGAGTTTTCCTAGGCCATAAATCAACTTTGGATTGCACTATAGTTGTCCATAATGTACGTGTATTTTCTATCGGCTTTCGCGAACCTTCATTTTTTTTTGAGTTATAGCTGCATTTAGGAAACCTCTCGTGTTTGAGTTTTCGTGGGCCATCGATCAATTTTGGTGACTAAGATTGTGGATTGTATAGTAGTGGTGCATTCTGTATGCACATTTTTAATCACCTTTCATGAACCTCCATTTTTCATTGAGTTATAGATGCACTTAGGAAACTGCTTGAGTTTGAGTTTTTATGGGCCGTCGATAAACTTTGGTGACTACAATTGTGTATTATTATGTAGTTGTCCATTATGTACGTGTATTTACTATTGTGGATTACATTGTAGTTGCGCATTGTATAAGTGTATTTTCTATCGCCTTTTGTGGACCTTTATTTTTTTTTGAGTTATACCAACATTAAGGAAACTGCTTGTGTTTGAGTTTTCGTGGGCCATCGATCAACTTTGGTGACTATGATTGCGGATTGCACTATAGTTGTGCATTTTGTATGCATATTTTCTATCACTTTTTGCGAACGTTCATTTTTTGTTGAGTTATAGCCAAATTTAGAAAACTGATCATATTTGAGTATTTTGTGGGCCACCGATCAACTTTGGTGACTATGATTGTGGATTGCACTATAGTTGTCCATTTTGTATGCATACTTTAAATCACCTTATGTGAACCTTCATTTTTTGTTGAGTTTTTCTTTGCCATCGATCAAGTTTGGTGACTACAGTTGTGGATTACATTGTAGTTGTACATTCTATGAAGGTTTTTTCTATCACCTTTCGTGAAACTTCATTTTTTTTTGAGTTATAGCCACATTTAGGAAACAGCTCAAGTTTGAGTTTTCGTGAGCCACACATCAACTTTTGTGACTACGCTTGTGAATTACACTATAGTTGTGCATTCTATTCGCGTATTTTCTATCGCCTTTTCTGAACCTTCATTTTTTGTTTAGTTATAGCTGCAGTTAGGAAACCGCTCATGTTTGATTTTTTGTAGGCCATCGATAAAAATTTGGTGACTACGATTGTAGATTACACTGTAGTTGTGCATTGTATACATGTATTTTCTATTGTCTTTCGTGAACCTTCATTTTTTATAGAGTTATAGCTGCACTTAGGAAACCGGTTGTCTTTGCATTTTTTGTCGGCCATCGATTAACTTTGGTGACTAAGATTGTGGATTGCACTGTAGTTGTCCAGTCTGTATGCGTATTTTCTACCGCCTTTAGAAAACCTCCATTTTTGGTTGAGTTATAGCCGCATTTAAGAAACCACTTGTGTTATCAACTTTGGTGACTAGGCTTGTGGATTACACTGTAGTTGTGCATTCTACACATGTATTTTCTATTGGCTTTTGTGAACCTTCATTCTTATTTGAGTTATAGCTACATTTAGGAAACCGCTCATGTTTATGTTTTTGTGGGTCACTGATCAACTTTGGTGACTACGCTTGTGGATTACACTATAGTTGTTCATTCTATACTCGTATTTTCTATTGCTTTTCGTGAACCTTCTTCTTTTTTTTGTTATAGCCGCATTTAGGAAACCGCTTATGTTTGAGTTTTTGTGGGCCATCAATCAACTTTGGTGACTACAATTGTGCATTGTACTATATTTTTGCATTCTCTAACCATATTTTTAATCTCCTTTCATGAAACGCTTCATGTTTTGTTGAGTTAAAGCCTAATTTAGGAAAACGCTCGTGTTTGAGTTTTCATGAGCCATCAATCAACTTTAATGACTACAATTGTCGATTGCATTGTAGTCATGCATTTTACATGTATTTTCTATCACCTTTTGCAAACCTTAATTTTTTGTTGGGTTATAGCCCCATTTAGGAAAAACGCTCGGTTTTGAGTTTTTTGTGGGCCATTGATCAACTTTGGTGGCTACGACTGTGTATTGTACTACAATGTACACATATTTTTAATTGTTTTTCATAAACCTTTATTTTTTGTTGAGTTATAGCTACATTTAGCAAAACGCTCGTATTTGAGTATTTCGTGGGCCATTGATCAACTTTGGTGACTACGATTGTGGATTACACAGTAGTTTTCCATTATATATGCATTTTTGCTATTGTATTTGATGAACCTTCATTTTTTTGTTGTGTTATAGCCGCATTTAGGAAAAAGCTCATGTTTGAGTTTTTGTGGGCCATCAATCAACTTTGGTGACTATGATTGTCGATTGTACTATAGTTGTGCATTATGTACGCATATTTTTAATCATCTTTCACGAACCTTTATTTATTTTTTTCAGTTATAGCCACATTTAGGAAAACGCTTGTGTTTGAGTTTTCGTGGGCCGTCGATCAACTTTGTTGACTACGATTGTGGATTACATTATAATTGTGCATTTTATACTCATATTTTCTATCGCCTTTCGCAAACCTTCATTTATCTTTCAATTATAGCTCCAATTAGCAAACCGCTCAAGTTTGAGTTTTCATGGGGCATTGATCAACTTTGGTGACTATGGGGGTGGATTACACTGTAGTTGTGCAATTTGTATGTGTATTTTCTAGCGCTTTTTGTGAACCTTCTTCTTGTGTTGAGTTATAGCCGGATTTAGGAAACCGCTCGTGTTTGATTTTTCGTGGACCATCAATCAACTTTGGTGACTACGAATGTGGATTGTACTATAGAACGTTCCTTTCTATATGCGTATTTTCTATTGCCTTTTGTGAACATCCATTTTTTGCTGACTTATAGTCGCATTTTGGAAACCGCTCATGTTTTACTTTTCATGGGTCATCGATCAACTTTGGTGACTACGATTGTGGATTGCACTGTAGTTTCCCATTTTGTACGTGTATTTTCTATCGCCTTTCGTGAACCTTCAATTTTTGTTGAGTTATAGCCCCATTTAGAAAAACGCTCAATTTTGAGTTTTCGTGGGCCATAAAGAAACATTGGTAACTACGCTTGTGGATTACACTGTAGTTGTGCATTTTATAGGCATATTTTCTATCTACTTTTGAGAACATTCATATTTTGTTGAGTTATAGCCGTATTTATGAAACCACTGGTGTTTTACTTTTTGTGGGCCATCGATAAACTTTCATGACTACGATTCTGGATTTTGTAAGAGAGGCAAAAAAAATTAATCATTTTATGAAAAATGTGATAAATGGGTTTTGTAGAGATTGTCGTTTTGAGTAGACCCACATCATCCTTTTTTTGAAAAACTAATTTTTTACGAACATGCAAGATCCGCTCAAAAATAGAATCTATGAAACAATTTTTTTTGGGTAAATAAAAAATATGGGTTTTATAGGTGCTCGTGTGCTAAAGATCTAGATCATCTGTTGTTTGAAATTATTTGTTTTGAAAAAGATAGATTTGTTTGAAAAGTGGAAACAACAGAGGTAAAAGAGGCAAATATTTTGCATCTTTCTATGAAAATTTTGAGAAATGGGTTTTGTAGAGAATGTCAGTCTGAGTAGACCCAGATCATCGTTTTTTCGAAAAGCTAATTTTTCACCAATATGCAAGAACCCCTCAAAAATAGAGTCTACGATACAATTTATTTATAGGAAAATTAAAAATATTGGTTTTATAGGTGCTCATGTGCTGAAAGACCCAAATAGTCCATTTTTTGAAAAAATAAATTGTTTTTGAAATAGATTGATTTTTTTCAAAAGTAGTAGTAGACATAACAGAGGAAATTTTTTTAAATCTTTTTATGAAAAATATGAGCAATGGGTTTTGTAGAGAATGTTATTATCATTAGACCCATATCGTCCTTTTTTCGAAAAGCTAATCTTTCACCAACATGCAAGAACTCCTCAAAAATAGAATCCACGAAACAAGTTTTTATGGGAAAATTGAAATATGGGTTTCATAGGTCTCATGTGCTCAAGAGACCCATACCGTCTGTTGTTTGAAAAAATAAGTTGTTTTTGAAAAACAATTTTTAAAAAAAAGTAGAATCAATAGAAGTAACAAAGGCAAACTTTTGAATCTTTTTTTGAAAAATTTGAGAAAGGGGTTTTGTAGAGAATGTCGTTAAGAGTAGATCTAGATCGTCCTTTTTCTAAAAACTAATTTTCAACAACTTGCAAAAACTCCTCAAGAATAGAATCTACAATTTTTTTTTTTGGGAAAATCAAAATATAGGTTTGCTAATTTTAACTAAACGAATAATGAAGTTTCATGAAAGGTGATAGAAAATACGCGTACCGAATGGAAAACTACAATGCAATCCAAAATAGTAGTCACCAAAGTTGATTAATGGCCCATGAAACTCAAACATGAGCGTTTTGCTAAGTGTGGCTATAACTCAACGAAAAATAAAGGTTCAGGAAACATGATAGAAAATACATGTATAGAATACACAACTACAGTGTAATCCACAAGTGTAGTCACCGAAGTTGATCGATGGCCCACGAAAAGTCAAATTCGAGCGATTTCCTAGATACGTCTGTAACTTAACAAAAAATGAAGGTTCACGAAAGGTGATAGAAAATACATATACAAAATGGAGAGCTAGAGTGCAATCCACAATCGTAGTCACCAAAGTTGATCGATGGCCCATGAAAATTAAGAAAACGAGCGGTTTCCTAAGTGCGGCTATAACTCAACGAAAAATGAAGGTTCACAAAAAGCGATAGAAAATATGCTTATAGAATGTACAACTATAGTGAAATCCATAATCTTGGTCGCCATAGTTCATCGATGGCCGACGAAAAAGTCAAACACAAGTAGTTCCTAAGTGCGGCTATAACTCAATGAAAAATGAAGGCTCACGAAAAGCGATAGAAAATATGCGTATAGAATGCACAACTACCATGTAATCCAAAAGGTTAGTCACCAAAGTTGATCAATGGCCAACGAAAACTCAAATTCAAGTGGTTTCCTAGATGCAGGTAGAACACAACAAAAAATGACGGGTCGTAAAGGACGATAGAAAATACACGTATAAAATGGACAACTACAGTGCAATCCACAATCGTAGTCACCAAAGCTGATTGATGGCCCACGAAAACTCAAACACGAGCTGTTTCCTTAGTGTTGCTATAACTCAACGAAAAAATGAAGGTTCGCAAAAGGCAATAGAATATACGTGTGTAAAATGCACAACTACAGTTTAATCAAAAATCGTAGTCACGAAAATTGATTGATGGCCTACAAAAACTCTAGCATGAGTGTTTTCCTAAATGTGGCTATAACTCAACAAAAATTAAGGTTCATGGAAGGCAAATAAAAATATGCATAAAGAATGCACAACCATAGTACAATCCTCAATCGTAGTCACCAAAGTTGATTAATGCCCCACAAAAACTCAAACATGAGCAGTTTCCTGAATGTGGCTAAAAATTCAACAAAAAATGAAGGTTTGTGAAAGGCGATAGAAAATATACGCATAGAATGGACAACTACAATGTCATCGATAAGTGTAGTCACCAAAGTTGATCGATGGCCCATAGAAACTCAAACACGAGCGGTTTCCTAAATGCGGCTATAACTAAAACAAATTGAAGCTTCAAAAAAGGCAATTAAAAATACGCATATAGAGTGCACAACTATAGTGTAATCCACAAGCGTAGTTGGTGAAAAATAAAATTTTCAAAAAAAGGACGATCTTGGTCAACTCGGAATGGCATTCTCTAGAAAACCCATATATTTAGCACACAAGCACCTATTAAACCTATATTTTCGATTTTCCAAAAAAAATTGTTTTGTAGATTCTATTTTTGAGGGGTTGGTTGTTGCATGTTGGTGAAAAATTAGTTTTTCGAAAAAATGACGATCTGAATTTTACTCAGAACGACATTCTCTACAAAACCCATTTATCAGATATTTGATAAAAAGATTCAAAAAATTTGCCTCTATTACCTCTATTACTTATACTTCTCAAAAAAATCTATCTTTCTCAACGACAACTTATTTTTTCTAAAAACGGACGATCCGGGTTTCCTAAATGTGGCTATAAGTCAACAAAAAATGAAGGTTTGTGAAAGGCGATAGAAAGGACAACTACAATGTAATCCACAATTATGGTCACCAAAGTTGATTGATGTATTACCTCTATTACTTATACTTCTCAAAAAAATCTATCTTTCTCAACGACAACTTATTTTTTCTAAAAACGGACGATCCGGGTTTCCTAAATGTGGCTATAAGTCAACAAAAAATGAAGGTTTGTGAAAGGCGATAGAAAGGACAACTACAATGTAATCCACAATTATGGTCACCAAAGGATTGATGGCCCAAGAAAACTCAAACACGAGTGGTTTACTAAGGTTGTTGAAAGTTCATGGAAAATACACATATAGAATGCACAACTTTAGTGCAATCCACATACGTAGTCAACAAAGTTGATCAATGCCCCACGAAAACTCAAACATGAGCGTTTTCCTAAATACAGCTATAACTCAACAGAAATGAAGGTTCGTGAAAGGTGACAGAAAATACACGTAAAGAATGGACTACTATAGTGCAATCAACAATTGTAGTCACTAAAGTCAATCGATGCCCCACGAAAACTCAAACACGAGCAGTTTCCTAAGTGCGGCTATAAGTCAATGAAAAATGAAGGTTTCCAAAAGGAAATAGAAAATACGCGTATAGAATGCACAACTACGATGTAATGTACAATCATTGTCATGAAAGTTGATCGATGGCCAACAAAAATTCAAACACGAGCATTTTCGTAAATGCGGCTATAACTAAACAAAAAATTAAGGTTCGTGAAAGGTGATTAAAAAAATGTGTACATAATGCACAACTACAGTACAATCCACAATCATTGTCACCAAAGTTGATCGATGGCCCACAAAAACTCAAACACGAGTGATTTCTAAATGTGGCTATAGCTCAACAAGAAATGAAGGTTCGCGAAAGGGGATAGAAAATATGCGTGAATAATGGACAAGTAGATTGCAATCCATTAATATAGTCACTAAAGTTGATCAATGGCCTACGAAAACTCAAACACAAGCAGTTTTCTAAGTGCGGCTATAACTCAACGAAAAATGAAGGTTCATGAAAGGCTATAGAAAATACGCGTATAGAGTGCACAACTATAGGCTATTTTGCAAGTTGGTGAAAAATAAGTTTTTTAAAAAAAGGATGATCTAGGTCTACCGAGAATGACATTCTCTACAAAACTCATTTCTTAGATTTTTCATAAAAAAATTTAGAAAATTTTCCTCTATTACCTCTTCTACTTCCACTTTTCAAAAAAGTCTATCTTTTTGAAAAACAACTATTTTTTTCAATAAATGGATGATTAGGGTCTTTTGAGCACACGAGCACCTATAAGACCCATATTTTTATTTTCCCAAAAAGAATTGTTTCATAGATTATATTTTTGAGGGGTTCTTGTATGTTGGTGAAAATTTACTTTTACGAAAACAGGACGATCTCATTCTCTATGAAACCCATTTTTCAGATTTTTCGTAAAAAGATTCAAAAAAATTGCCTCTGTTACCTCTACTGCGTCTACTTTTCAAAAATATCTTTTTCAAGAAAACAACTTATTTTTTCCAAGAACGGAAGATCTGGGTCTCTTTAGCTCACAAGTACCTATAAAACCCATATATTTTATTTTCCCAAAAAAATTTGTTTCATCGATTCTATTGTTGAGGGGTTCTTGCATGTTGGTGAAAAATAAGCTTTTCAAAAAAAGGTTGATATGGGTTTACTCAGAATGACATTCTCTACAAAACCCATATCTCAGATTTTTCATACAAGGATTCAAAAAAATTCCTCTATTACCTCTACCATTTCTACTTTTCAAAAAAGTATATCTGTTTAAAGAACAACTTATTTTGTCAAAAAATGAACGATGAGGGTCTCTTGAGCACACAAGCACCTATAAAATCCATATTTCGATTTTGCCAAAAAAAATTATTTGGCAGATTCTATTTTTGAGGGGTTCTTTAATGTTGGTGAAACATTAGTTTTTTGAGAAAATAAAGATCTAAATTTACTTAGAATGACATTCTCTACAAAATCCATTTCATAAAAAAATTCAAAAAATTTGCTTCTACTTAAAAAAAAAACGGATAATTTGCGTCTCTTTAGCACACGAGCCACCTATAAAAACCATATTTCAATTTTTCGAAAAAAAAAAGGGTCATATATTCTATTTTTGAGGGGTTCTTGCATGTTTGTGAAAAAATAGTTTTTCGAAAAAAAGACGATCTAGTTCTTCTCAAAATGACATTCTCTACAAAACCCATTTCTCAGATTTTTCATAAAAAGATTCAAAAAATTTGCCTCTGTTACCTCTATTGCTTGTACTTTTCAAAAAATTCTATCTTTTTCAAAAACAACTTATTTTTTCAAAAAACGGACGATCTGGGTCTCTTGAACACACAAGCACCTATAAAACAAATATTTTGATTTTTCCCCAAAAAAAAAATTCGTGGATTTTATTTTTGAGAAGTTCTTGCATGTTGGTGAAAAATTAGCTTTTCGAAAAGAGGACGATATGGGTCTAATCATAAGAACATTTTTTGCAAAACCTATTTCTCAGATTTTTCATAAAAAGATTAAAATTTTTTTCCTCTTTTACCTCTACTACTTCTACTTTTCGAAAAAATAAATCTTTTTGAAGAACAATTTAATTTTTCAGAAAACGGATGATCTGGGTCTTTCAGCACATGCGCACCTATAAAACCCATATTTTAAATTTTCCCAAAAATAAATTGTAACCTAGATTCTATTTTTGAGGGGTTCTTGCATGTTGGTGAATAATTAGTTTTCCAGAAAAAGGACGATCTGGGTCTACGCAGAATGACATTCTCGACAAAACTCATTTCTCAGATTTTTCATCAAAAGATTCAAAAATTTTGCATCTTTTACCTCATTGCTTCAACTTTTCAAAAAAGCCACTTTTTCAATAACAAATAATTTGGAAAAACGGATGATCTAGGTCACTTTAGCACACAAAATATGCATACAAAATGCACAACTATAGTACAATCCAGAATCGTAGTCACCAAAGTTGATTGATGGCCCACAAAAACTTATTAATAAGCAGTTTCCTAAATGCAGCTATAACTCAACAAAAAATGAAGGTTCGCGAAAGGCAATAGAAAATACGTGTATAGAATGAACAACTATAGTGTAATCCACAATTTTAGTAACCAAAGTTGATCGACGGCCCACAAAAACTAAAATACGAGCGGTTTCCTAAATACAACTATAACTCAACAAAAATGAAGATTCACAAAAAGCAATAGAAAATACGTGTATAGAATGGACAACTACAATGCAAACCACAATCGTAGTCACCAAAGTTGATCAATCGCGCATGAAATCTCAAACACGAGCAATTTCCTAAGTGTGGCTATAACTCAACGAAAAGTGAAGGTTCACAAAAGACGAGAGAAAATATGCATATAGAATGCACAACTACAGTGTAATATTGGTTTTATATAGGTGTATAGGATTTTTCGAAAAAAGGACGCTATGGGTCTACTCCGAACGATATTCTCTAGAAAATATGTTGGTGAATAATATGTTTTTCGAAAAAAGGACGATCTAAGTCTACTACAAATGACATTCTCTACAATACCCATTTCTCAAATTTTTTATGAAAAGATTAAAATAATTTTCCTCTGTTACCTCTACTACTTCTACTTTTCAAAAAAGTCTATCTATTTGAAAAAACAATTAATTTTTTCAAAAAATGGACGATTATGGTCTCTTGAGCACACAAGCACCTATAAAACTTAGATTTTGATTTTCCCAAAATAAATTGTTTCGTAGATTCTAATTTTGAGGAGTTTTTGCATATTGAAGAAAAAGTTTCCAAAATGACATTCTCTACAAAGCCTATTTCTCAGATTTTTCATAAAAAGATTCAAAAAAATTTCCTTTGTTACCTCTAGTACTTCTATTTTTGAGGAGTTTTTGCATGTTGGTGAAAAAATTGTTTTTCAAAAAGAGGGCGATCTGGATCTACTTAGAACCACATTCTCTACAAAACCCATTTTCTCAGATTTTTTATAAAAAGATTAAAAATAAATTCCTTTGTTACCTCTACTGCTTCTACTTTTAAAAAAATTCTATCTTTTTAAAAAACAACTTATTTCTTCAAAAACAAACGATCTGGGTCTCTTTAGCACACAAGCACCTATAAAACCTATATTCTTGATTTTCAAAAAAAAATTGTTGCATAGATTCTATTTTTGAGGGGTTTTTGCATAGTGGTGAAAAGTTAGTTTTTCGTAAAAAGGACATTCTCTACAAAACCCATTTATAAAATATTTCATAAAAAGATTCAAAATATTTGCCTCTGTTACCTCTATTGCTTCTACTTGTCAAAACAATCTATCTTTTTCAAGAACTTTATTTTTCAAAAAATGGACGATCTGTGTCTCTTTAGCACACAAGCACTTATAAAACCCATATTTTTTATTTTTTCCAAAAAAATAAAATTTTAGATTCTATTTTTGTGGGGTTCTTGCATGTTGGTGAAAATTAGTTTTTTGAAAAAAGGACGATATGGGTTTACTCAAAATGGCATTCTCTACAAAACCCATTTCTCATATTTTCATAAAAAAATTTGCTTCTATTACGTCTACTGCTTCTACTTCTCAAACAAATCTATCCTTTTCAATTTTTTTATTTTTTATTTTCAAAATACAGACGATTTGTGTCTCTTTAGCATACGAGCACCTATAAAACGCATATTTTGATTTTCCCAAAAAGGAAATTGTTTCGTGGATTCTATTTTTGAGAGGTTCTTGCATGTTGGTGAAAAAATAGTTTTTCAAAAAAATGAAAATCTGGGTCTTCTTAGAATGACATTCTCTACAAAAGCCATTTCTCAAATTTTTCGTAAAAAGATGCAAAAAATTTGCCTTTGTTACCTCTACTGCTTCCACTTTTCAAAAAAATCTATCTTTTTCAAAAAGAAATAATCTAAAAAATTAGACTATCTGGGTATATTTAGCACACAAACACCTATAAATCCCATATATTTTATTTTCCCAAAAAAAAATGGTTTCTGAATTCTATTTTTGAGGGGTTCTTGCATGTTGGTGAAAGATTAGTGTTTCAAAAAAAGTACGATATGGATTTACGCATAATGACATTCTCTAAAAAATAAATTTCTTAGATTTTTCATTAAAAAATTCAAAATTTTTGCCTCTGTTACCTATACTGCTTCTTCTTTTCAAAAAAATCTCTCTTTTAAAACGAACAATTTGAATCTCTTTTGTATACGAGCACCTATAACATATTTTTTATTTTCCCAAAAAAAATCATTTCATAGATTCTATTTTTGAGGTGTTCTTGCATGATGGTGAAAAATTAATTTTTGAAAAAAGGACGATTTGGGTATACTCAGAACAACATTCTCTACAAAACCCATTTCTCAAATTTTTCATAATAAGTTTAATTTTTTTTCCTCTATTACCTCTATTGCTTCTACTTTTCAAAAAATCTATGTTTTTCAACAACTTATTTTTTCAAAAAACAAACGATCTGGGTGACCTTTAGCACACACGCAACTATAAAACCCATATTTTCAATTTTCCCAAAAAAAATGTTTTGTAGATTCTATTTTTGAGGGGTTCTTGTATGTTGGTGAAAATATGTGTACATAATGCACACCTACAGTGTAATCCATAATTGTAGTCACCAAACTTTATCGATGGCCTACAAAAACTCAAACACGAGCCGTTTCATAAATGTAGCTACAACTCCATCAAAACATGAAGGTTCGCAAAAGGCAATAGAAAATACGCCTATAAATTGTACAACTATAGTGTGTATCCACAAGCATAGTCACCAAAGTTGATCAATGGCCCACGAAAACTCAACATCAACTAGTTTGCTAAATGGGGCTATATCTCAACAAAAAATGAAGGTTCATAAAAGGCAATAGAAAATACACGTCCAGAATGGGCAACTACAGTGCAATCCACAATCATAGTCACCAAAGTTGATTGATGGTCTACGAAAACTCAAACACGAGTGGTTTCCTACATACAGCTATAACTTAACAAAAAATGAAGGTTCATGAAAGGCGATATAAAATATAGTATAGATTGGACAAGTATAGTGTAATCCACAAGCGTAGTAACCAAAGTTAATCGATGGCCACAAAAACTCAAACTCGAGCGGTTTCCTAAATGCAGCTATAAAACAACAAAAAATGAAGGTTTGTGAAAAGAAATTAAAAATATGTGTACAGAATGCACAACTATAGTACAATACACAATTGTAGTCACCAAAGTTGATCGATGGCCCACGAAAACTTGAATATGAATGGTTTCCTTAATATAGCTATAACTCAATGAAAAATAAAGTTTTGCGAAAGGCGATATAAAATACGCGTATAAAATGCACAATTATAGTGTAATCCACAATCGTAGTCACCAAAGTTGATTGCTGGCCCACATAAACTCAAACATGAGCGGTTTTCAAAGTGCGGCTATAAATCAACAAAAAATGATGGTTCACAAAAGGGAATAGAAAATACGTGTATGGAATGCACAACTACAGTCTAATCCACAATCGTAGTCACAAACACGAGCGGGTTCCTAAATGCGGCTATAACTCAATAGAAAATGAAGGTTCATGAAAGGGGATAGAAAATATGCATATAGAATGCACAGCTAGAGTGTAATCCACAAGCATAGTCATCCAAGTTGATCGATGGCCCATGAAAACTCACACTCGATTGGTTTCCTAAATGCGGCTATAACTGAACAAAAAATGAAGGTTCACGAAATGCCATAGAAAATACATCAATAGAATGCACAAATATAGTGCAATCCACTATTGTAGGCACCAAAGTTGATTGATGGCCCACAAAAACTCAAACACGATCAGTTTCGTAATTGCAGTTATAACTCACCAAAAATTGAAGGTTCACGAAAAGAGATAGAAAATACACGTACATAACAGACAATTATAGTGCAATCCACAGTCATAGTAACCAAAGGTGACTTATGGCCCACGAAAACTCAAACACAAGCGTTTTCCTAAATGCAGCTATAACTCAAAAAAAATTGAAGGTTTATGAAACGCGCTTAAAAATATGCTTATATCATGCACAACTATAGTACAATCCATAATCGTAGTCACCAAAGTTTGCCGATGGACCACAACAACTCAAACATGAGCGGTTTTTGAAATGTGACTATAACTCAACAAAAAATAATGGTTCGCGAAAGGCGATAGAAAATACGCATATAGAATGGACAACTACAGTGTAATCAACCAGCGTAGTCACCAAAGTTGATCGATGGACCATGAAAAGTCAAACTCGAGCGGTTTCCTAAACACGGCCATAACTCAAAAAAAATGAAGATTCGTGAAAGGCCATAGAAAATACGTGTATAGAATGGACAATTATAGTGCATTACACAATCGTAGTCACCAAACCTGATCAATGGCCCACGAAAAACCAAACTCGATTGGTTTCCTAAATGTGGCTATAACACAAAAAAAAATTAAGGTTTCATGAAAGGCGAGAGAAATTATGCGTACAAAATGGACAACCTCAGTGCAATTCACAATCGTAGTCACCATAGTTGATCAATGGCCCACGAAAACTTAAACATGAGCGGTTTCGTAACTGCGACTATATCAAAAGAAAAAAATGAAGGTTCGTGAAAAGCGATAGAAAATACACGTACAGAAGGCATAACTATAGTGTATTCTAGAATCATAGTCACCAAAGTTAATCGATGGCCCAAAAAAACTCAAACATGGGCGGTTCCCTAAATTTGGCTATAACTCAACAAAAAATGAAGGTTCACAAAAGATGATAGAAAATACATGTACATAATGGACAACTAAAGTGCAATGCACAATCGTAGTCACCAAAGTTTATTGATGGCCAACAAAAACTCAAATATGAGTGTTTTCCTAAATGCAGCTATAACTCAACAAAAAATGAAGATTCATGAAAGGCAATTAGAAATATTCGTACAGAATGCACAACGACAGTAACATCCACAATCGTAGTCACCAAAGTCTATCAATGGCCCAAAGAAACTCAAACACGAGCGGTTTCCTAAGTGCGTCTATAACTTAACAAAAAATAATGGTTCGTGAAAGACAATAGACAATACGTGTATAGAATGCACAACTACATTGTAATCCACAATTGTAGTCACCAAATTTTATCGATGGCCCACGAAAAACTCAAAAGATGACTTGATCGGACTCCTAAATTCGGCTATAACTCAACAAAAAATGAAGACTCGTGCAAGGCTATAGAAAATACGTGAATAGAATGCACAACTACAGTGCAATCCACTATCGTACTCACCAAAGTTGATTTATGGCCCACGAAAACTCAAAGGCTATAGAAAATACGCGTATAGAATGCAAACTATAGTGTAATCCACAATCGTAGTCACCGAAGTTGATCAATGGCCCACGAAATCTCAAACACGAGTGGTTTTGAAAATGCGGCTATAACTCAACAAAAGATCAAGGTTCATGAAAAGTGATAGAAAAGACATGTACATAACGGACAATTATAGTGCAATCTACAGTCATAGTAACCAAAGGTGATTTATGGCCCACGAAAACTCAAACACGAGCATTTTCCTAAATGTAGCTGTAACTAAAAAAAACTTGAAGGTTCATAAATGGCAATTAAAAATATGCATATAGAATGCACGACTACAATACAATCCATAATTGTAGTCACAAAAGTTTCTTCGATGGACCACAAAAAGTCAAACATGAGCGGTTTTCTAAATGCGGCTATAACTCAACAAAAAATCAAGGTTTGCGAAAGGCGATAGAAAATACGCATATAGAATGGACAACTACAATGTAATCAACAAGCATAACCAAAGTTTATTTATGGCCCATGAAAAGTCAAACCCATTGGTTTCCTAAACGCGGGCATAACTAAAAAAAAATGAAGATTCGTTAAAGGCCATAGAAATTATGTGTATAGAATGGACAATTATAGTGCATTTCACAATCGTAGTCACCAAACTTGATCGATGGCCCATGAAAACTCAAACTCGATAGGTTTCTCAAATGTGGCTATAACACAAAAAAAAATGAAGGTTTCATGAAAGACGAGAGAAAATATGTGTACAAAATGGACAACTTTAGTGCAGTTCACAATCGTAGTCACCACAGTTGATCAATGGCCCACGAAAACTCAAACATTAGTGGTTTCCTAACTGCGACTATAACAAAATGACAAATGAAGGTTCACAAAAAGCGATAGAAAATACATGTACATAATGGACAACTACAGTGCAATGCATAATCGTAGTCACCAAAGTTGATTGATGGCCAACGAAAACTAAAATACGAACGTTTTCCTAAATGTGGCTATAACTCATCGAAAAATAAAGATTCGTGAAAGGCAATTAGAAATATTCATACAGAATGCACAACTACAGTAGAATCCACAATTGTAGACACCAAAGTCTATCAATGCCCCAAAAAAATTCAAACACGAGTGGTTTCCTAAGTGCGTCTATAACTTAACAAAAATTGAAGGTTCGTGAAAGGCGATAGACAAGTGTATAGAATGCACAGCTACAGTGTAATCCTCAATCGTAGTCACCAGAGTTTATTGATGCCCCACGAAAAAACTCAAACACAAGTGGTTTCCTAAATGCGGCTATAACTCAAGAAAAATTGAAGGTTAGTGAAAAATGATAGAAAATACGCCTATAGAATGCACAACTACAATGTAATCCGCAAGCGTAGTCACCAAAGTTGATCGATGGCCAACGAAAACTCAAACTCGAGCAGTTTCCTAAACGCGGCTATAAATCGACAAAAAATGAAGGTTCGCAAAAGGCAATAGAAAATACACATACATAATGGACAACTACATTGCAATCCAAAATCATAGTCACCAAGGTTTATTGATGGCCAACGAAAACTCAAGCATGAGCGGTTTCCTAAGTGCAGCTATAACTCAACGAATAATCAAAGTTCACGGAAGGCAAAAGAAAATACATGTATAGAATGCACAACTGCAATGTAATCCACAATTGTAGTCACCAAAGTTGATCGATGGCTCACAAAAACTCAAACATGAGCGTTTTCCTAAATGCGGTTATAAATAAAAATAAATGTTCAAGAAAGTCAATTAAAAAATATATGTATAGAATGCACAACTATAGTACAATCCAAAATTGCAATCACCAAAGTTGATTTATAGCACACAAAAACTCAAACATGAGCATTTTCCTACAGGTGGCTATAATTCAACAAAAAATTAAGGTTCATGAATGTCAATAGAAAATACTTGTACATAATGGAGAACTACAGTGCAATCCACAATCATAGTCACCAAAGTTGATCGATGGCCCACGAAAACTCAAACACGAGCAGTTTCCTATATGTGGCTATAAAAAAACAAAAAATGAAGGTTCATGTAAGGCAATAGAAAATACGCGTATAGAATGGACAACTAAAGTGCAATCCCAATTGTAGTCACCAATGTTGATCGATCGCCCAGAAAAACTCAAACACGAGCGGTTACTTCAGAGCAGCTAGAATTTAACAAAAAATGAGGGTTCACGAAAAGCGATAGAAAATATGCCTATATAATGCCCAACTACAATGTAATCCACAAGCGTAGTCAGCAAAGTTGATCGATGGCCCATGAAAACTCAAAATCGAGCGGTTTGCTAAATCCAAATATAACTGAACAAAAAATGAAGCTTCGTGAAAGGCGATAGAAAATACACGTACAAAATGGACAACTACAGTGCACTAAACAATCAAAGTCACCAAAGTTGATTAACGGCCCACGAAAACTCAAACATGAGCGGTTTGCTAAATGCGGCTATAACTTTTAAAAAACATGAAGGTTCACAAAAGGCGATAGAAAATACACGTACATAATGGACAACTAAACTCTAATACACAATCATAGTCACGTTTGTTGATCAATGGCCTAGGAAAACTCAAACACAAACTGTTTGCTAAGTGCAGCTATAACTCAACGAAAAATGAAGGCCAACAAAAGGCGATAGAAAATAGGCCTATGCACAACTATAGTGCAATCCACAATCGTAGTCACTAAAGTTCATCAATGGCCCATGAAAACTCAAACATGAAACTACTCATTTTTCGTAGATTCTATTTTTGAGGGGTTCTTGGATGTTGGCAAAAAATTAGTTTTTCAAAAACAGGACAATCTAGATCTACTAGAACAACATTCTTTACAAAACCCATTTCCCTTATTTTTCATAATAAGATTCAAAATATTTGCCTCTATTACCTCTACTGGATACATCTACTTTACAAAAAAATCTATCTTTTTCAAGAACAAATAAGTTGAAAAAATAGACGATCTAGGTCTCTTTACACACAAGCACCTACAAAACCTATATTTTTGATTTTCCCAAAACAAATTCTTTCGTAGATTCTATTTTTGAGGAGTTCTTGCATGTTGGTGAAAAATTAGTTTTTCTAAAAAAGGACAATCTGGGTCTACTCAGAATGACATTCTCAAAAAAACCATTTCTCAAATTTGTCATAAAAAGATTCAAAAAATTTGCCTCTATTATCTCTACTGCTTCTACTCAAAAAAATCTATCTTTTTCAAAAAACGGACGATCAAGGTCTCTTGAGCACACGAGCACCTATCAAACCCATATTTCGATTTTCCCAAAGAAAAATTGTTTTGTAGATTCTATTGTGGAGGGGTTTTTGAAAGTTGGTGAAAAATTAGATTTTCAAAAATAGGATGATTTGGGTCTAATAATAATGACATTCTCTACAAGAGTTATTTCTCATATTTTACACAAAAAGATTCAAAAAGTTTGCCTCTATTACCTCTACTACTTCTACTGTTCAAAAAAATCTCTTTTTCAAGAAAAACTTATTTTTTCAAAAACCGGACGATCTGTGTCTTGAGAACATGAGCACCTATAAAACCCATATTTCAATTTTCCCCAAAAAAAATATTTCGTGCATTCTATTTTTGAGGAGTTCTTGCATGTTGGTGAGAATTACCTTATCGAAAAGAGGACAATATGGGTCTAATCATAATAACATTTTCTACAAAACCCATTTCTCAATTTTTTATAAAAAGATCTAAAAAAATTTCCTTTGTTACCTCTATAACTTTTACTTTTCGAAAAAATCAATCTTTTTCAAGAACAACTTACTTTTAAAAAAAATGGACTATCTGGGTCTTTCAGCACATGAGCACCTATAAAACCCATATTTTTTATTTTCCCAAAAATAAATTGTATCGTAGATTCTATTTTTGAGGGGTTCTTGCATGTTGGTGAAATATTAGATTTTCGAAAAAATGATGACTAGGTCTACTCAGAATGAAATTGTCTACAAAACCCATTGATCCCATTTTTCATAAAAAGATTAAAAAAAAATTCCTCTACTGCTTCTACTTTTCAAAAAAATCTATTTTTCATAAACAACTTATTTTTTCAAACAACGGACGATCTGGTTCTCCTTAGCACACGAGAACCTCTAAAACCCATATTTTTTATTTTCCCAAAATAAAATTGTTTCATAGATTCTATTTTTGAGGGGTTCTTGCATGTTTATAGAATGCACACCTATAGTGTAATCCACAATCGTAGTAACCAAAGTATATCAGTGGCCGACAAAACCTCAAACACGCGAGGTTTCATAAATTTCGTCTCAACAAAAAATGTTGGTTTGCGAAAGGCAATAGAAAATACGCCTATAGAATTCACAACTATAGTGTAATCCACAAGCGTAGACACCAAAGTTGATTGATGGCCCACGAAAACTCAAACTCAAGCGATTTCTTAGATATGTCTGTAAGTAACTCAACAAAAAATGAAGGTTCACAAAAGGTGATAGAAAATATGCGTACAATAAAGAGAACTAGAGTACAATCCATAATCATAGTCAACAAAGTTGATCGATGGCCCATGAAAACTCAAAAACGAGCGGTTTCCTAAGTGCAACTATAACTCAACGAAAAATGAAGGTTCACGAAAAGTGATAGAAACTACGCGTATAGAATGTACAACTATAGTGAAATCCACAATCTTAGTCACTAAAGTTCATCGATGGCCGACGAAAATTCAAACACGAGCGGTTTCCTAAGTGTGGCTATAACTCAATGAAAAAGGAAGGCTCAAAAAAAGCAATAGAAAATACGTGTATAGAATGCACAACTATAGTGTAATCCACAATGTTAGTCACCAAAGTTGATCAATGGCCCATGAAAACTCAAATTCGAGTGGTTTTTTTAAATGCAGCTATAACACAAAAAAAAATGAAGGGTCGCAATAGGCGATAGAAAATACACGTACAAAATGGACAACTACAGTGCAATCCACAATCGTAGTCACCAAAGCTGATTGATACCCCATATAAACTCAAACATGAGCTGTTTCCTTAGTGATGCTATAACTCAATGAAAAATGAAGGTTCACAAAAGGAAATAGAATATACGTGTATAAAATGCACAACTACAGTTTAATAAAAAATTGTAGTCACGAAAGTTGATTGATGGCCTACGAAAACTCAAGAACGAGTGTTTCCCTATATGTGGCTATAACTCAACAAAAAATTAAGGTTTGTGTAAGACAATTATAAATATGCATACAAAATGCACAACTACAGTACAATCCACAACCTTAGTCACCAAAGTTGATTAATGCCCCACAAAAACTCAAACATGAGTGGTTTCATGAATGCGGCTATAACTCAACAAAAAGTGAAGGTCGTGAGAGGTGATAGAAAATATATGTATATAATCCACAAGCGTAGTCACCAAAGTTGATTAATGGCCCACAAAAACTCAAAAACGAGCGGTTTCCTAAATGCGGCTATAACTAAACAAAAATTGAAGCTGAAAGGAAATTAAAAATATGCGTATAAAGTGCACAACTATAATGTAATCCACAAACATAGTTGGTGAAAAATAAGTTTTTTGAAAAATAGGACGATCTAGGTCAACTCAAAATGGCATTCTCTACAAAACCCATTTCTCGGATTTTTCATAAAAGGATTCAAAAAATTTGCCTCTATTACCTCTACTACTACTTTTCAAAAAAGTCTATCTTTTTTGAGATCAACTATTTTTTTCAAAAAATGGACGATTAGGGTCTCTTGAGCACACGGGCACCTATAAAACGCATATTTCAATTTTACCAAAAATAATTGTTTCGTAGATTCTTTTTTTGAGGATTTTTTTCATGTTGGTGAAAAATTATTTTTTCGAAAAAAGAACGATCTAGATCTACTCAGAATGACATTCTGTACAAAACCCATTTCTAAGAATTTTCATCAAAAGTTTCAAAAAGTTTTCCTTTGTTACCTCTACTGCTTCTACTTTTCATAAAAATCTATCTTTTCCAAGAACAACTTATTTCTTGAAAAAACGGACGATCTGGATCTCTTTAGCACACAAGCACCTATAAAAATCTATATTTTTTATTTTCCAAACAAAATTGTTTCATAGATTCTATTTTTGAGGGGTTCTTGCATGTTGGTGAAAAATTACTTTTTTGAAAAAAGGACGATCTGAGTTTTTACTCAGAACGACATTCTTTAAAAACCCATTGATTAGATATTTAATAAAAAGATTCAAAAAATTTGCCTCTGTTACCTCTACTACTTATACTTCTAAAAAATATCTATCTTTTTTAAAAAACAGACGATCTAGGTTTCCTAAATGTGGCTATAAGTAAACAAAAAATGAAGGTTCACCAAAAGCGAGAGAAAATATGTGTACAGAATGGACAACTTTAATGTAATCCACAATTGTAGTCAGCAAAGTTGATCGATGGCCCAAGAAAACTTAAACACAAGTGGTTTCTTAAGGTTGTTGAAAGGTGACAGCAAATATGCATAAACAATGCACAACTTCAGTGTAATCCACATTCGTAGTCAACAAAGTTGATCGATGCCCCACGAAAACTCAAACACAAGCGTTTTCCTAAATGCAACTATAACTCAACAAGAAATGAAGGTCCGTTAAAGGCGATAGAAAATACCTGTAAAGAATGGACAACTACAATGCAATCAACAATTGTAGTCACAAAAGTCGATCGATGGCCCACGAAAACTCAAACACGACCGATTTCCTAAGTGTGGCTATAAGTCAACAAAAAATGAAGGTTCCCGAAGGGAAATAGAAAATACGTGTATAGAATGCACAACTATGGTGTAATCCACAATTGTAGTCACCATAGTTGATCGATGGCCCACGAAAACTTAAACACAAGCGGATTCCTAAGTTCGGCTATAACTAATCGAAAAATGAAGGTTTAAGAGTGGAAATAGAAAATACGTGTATAGAATGTACAACTACAGTGTAATCCGAATTGTAGTCACTAAAGTTGATAGATGGCCAATGAAAACTCAAACATCAGCGTTTTGCTAAATGCGGCTGTAACTCAATAAAAATGAAGGTTCATGAAAGGCTATAGAAAATACGTGTATAAAATGCACAACTACATTGTAATCCATAATCATAGTCACCAAAGTTGGTTGATGGCCCGAGAAAACTCAAACACGTGTGGTTTCATAAGTGCGGCTATAATTCAACGAAAAAATGAAGGTTCGCAAAAGGTGATAGAAAATATGCGTATAGAATGCACAACTACAGTGCAATCCACAATCATAGTCACCAAAGTTAATCGATGGCCCACAAAAACTCAAAGACAAGCGTTTTCCTAAATGTGACTATAACTACACAAAAAATCAAGGTTTGAGAAAGTAAATTAAAAATATGCGTACAAAATGCACAACTATAGTACAATCCAGAATCGTAGTCACCAAAGTTGAATAAGGGCCCATAAATGAAGGTTCACGAAAGGCAATAGAAAATATGTGTATATTATGAACTACTATAGTGTAATCCATAATCATAGTCAATAGAAAATTAAGTTTCACAAAAGGCGATAGAAAATGCGCATACAGATGGCCCCACAAAAACTCAAACACGAGCGGTTTCCTAAGTGAAGCTATAACTCAACGAAAAATTCAGGTTCGCGAAAGGCACAATACAAAATACACAACTACAATGTAATCCACAAGCGTAGTCACCAAATTTGATCGATGCCCCACGAATACTGAAACATGAGCAGTTTCCTAAGTGCGGCTATAACTCAACAAAAGATGAAGGTTCTCGAAAGGCGATAGAAAATAAACATACATAATTCACAACTACAATGTAATCCACAAGCATAGTCACCAAATTTGATTGATGGCCCACGAATACTCAAACATGAACAGTTTCCTAAGTGTGGCTATAACTCAACGAAAGATGAAGGTTCGTGAAAGGCGATAGAAAATACGCATGTAGAATGCACAACTACAGTGCAATCCACATTCGTAGTCACGAGAGTTGATCGATAGCCAACAAAAACTCAAACACGAGCGTTTTACTAAGTGGGGTTATAACTCAACAAATTTTTTCGGGGAAAATTGAAAATATGGATTTTATACACGGGTATAGGATTTTTCATAGAAAGATTCAAAAAAATTTCCTTTGTTACCTCTACTACTGCTTTTTAAAAAGATCTATTTTTTTCAAAAACAACTTATTTTTAAAAAAAACAGGTGATCTGGTTCTCTTTATAACATGAGCATCTATAAAACCCATATTTTTTATTCTCCCAAAAAATATTGTTTCGTAGATTCTATTTTTGAGGGGTTCTTGCATGTTGATGAAAAATTAGTTTTTCCAAAAAGGACAATATGGGTTACTCAGAACAACATTCTCTACAAAAACCATTTCTTTTATTTTTCATAAAAAAGATTCATAAAATTTGCCTCTTTACCTCCCCTGGTTCTACTTTTCAAAAAAATCTATCTTTTTGAAATAAAAACTATTTTTTTCAAAAATCGAACAATCTGGGTCTTTTGAGCACACAAGTACCTAAAACCCATATTTTCAATTTTCCCAAAAAAAAAGTTTCGTAAATTCTATTTTTGAGGGGTTCTTGCATGATGGTGAAATATTAGTTTTTTTAAAAAATGACAATCTAGGTCTACTCAGAATAACATTGTCTACAAAACCCATTTTTCCCATTTTTCATAAAAAGATTCAAAAAAAATTTCCTATGTTACCTCTACTGCTTCTACTTTTCAAAAAACTATATTTTTTTCAAGAACTTATTTATTCAAAAAACAGACGATCTAGGTCTCTCACACAAACTCCTATAAAACCAATATTTTTTATTTTCATTTTTTTTTTTTTCGTAGAATCTATTTTTGAGGGGTTCTTACATGGTGAAAAAATAGTTTTTCTAAAAAGTGATGATCTAGGACTACTTAGAATGACATTCTCTACAAAACCCATTCGCAGATTTTTCATAAAAAGATTCAAAAAAATTGTCTTTGTTATCTCTACTACTTAAACTTTTCAAAAATTGTTTCGTAGATTCTATTTTTGAAGGGTTCTTGCATGTTGGTGAAAAATTAGCTTTTTGAAAAAAGGACGATCTACATCTAATCAAAATAAGATTCTCTACAAAACCCATTTATGAGATTTTCCTAAAAAATATTCAAAAAATTTGCCTCTGTTACCCCTACTACTACTTTTCAAAAAAATCTATCTTTTACAAGAACAACTTATTTTTTTTAAAAATGGATGATCTCGGTCTGTTGAGCACAAGAGCACCTATAAAAACCACATTTTCTATTTTCCCAAAAAAAATTATTTCATTGATTCTATTTTTTAGGAGTTTTTGCATGTTGGTGAAAATATGTGTATAGAATGCAAACCTAATCCACAGTTGTAGTCACCAAAGTTTATCGATGGCCGACAAAAACTTAAACACGATAGGTTTCATAAATGCCGCTATAACTCAACAAAAAATAAAGGTTCACGAAAGATGATAGAAAATACACCTATAGAATGCAGAACTATAATGTAATCCACAAGCGTAGCCACCAAAGTTGATCTATCACCGACAAAAACTCAAAATCAAGCAGTTTGCTAAATGGGGCTATAACTCAACAAAAAATGAAGGTTCACGAAAGGTAATAGAAAATACACGTACAAAATGGGCAACTACAGTGCAAGCCACAATCGTAGTCATGAAAGTTGATCGATGGCCCATGAAAACTCAAACATGAGCGGTTACCTAAATGCGACAATAACTCAATAGAAAATGAAGGTTCAATAAAGGCGATAAAAAATACACGTAAAAAATGGACAACTACAATGTAATCCACATTCGTAGTCACCAAAGTTTATTGATGGTCCATGAAAACTCAAACACGAGCTGTTTCCTAAATGTTCCTATAACTCAACAAAATATGAAGGTTCGTGAAAGGTGATAGAAAATATGAGTATAGATTGCACAACTATAGTGTAATGCACAAGCATAGTCACAAAAGCTAATAGATGGCCCACGAAAACTAAAACATGACCAGTTTACTAAATGCAACTATAACTCAACAACAAATGAAGGATCACAATAGGCAATAGAAAGTATGCGTACAAAATGGACAACTAAAGTGTTATCCATATTGGTAGTCACAAAAGTTGATTGATGGTCTACGAAAAGTCAAACATGTGCGGTTTCCTAAATGCGGCTATAACTCAATAAAATATGAAGGTTCATGAAAGGCTATAGAAAATACGCGTATAGATTGCACAACTATAGTGTAATCCATAATCATAATCACCAAAGTTGATTGATGGCCCACGAAAACTCAAACACGAGCGGTTTCCTAATTGCAGCTATAAGTTCATGAAAAGCGATAGAAAATATGCATATAGAATGCATAACTACATTGTAATCAACAATCGTAGTCACCAAAGTTGATCAATGGCCCATGAAAACTTAAACATGAGCGTTTTCCTAAATGCGGCTATAACTAAAAAAAATTAAGGTTTTTTGAAAAGTGATTAAAAACATGCGTACAAAATGCACAACTATAGTACAATCCACAATCGTATTTACCAAAGTTGATTGATGACACACAAAAACTCAAACATGAGTGGTTTCTTAAATGCGGCTATAACTCAATAGAAAATGAAGGTTTGCGAAAGGAGATAGAAAATACACGTATAGAATAGACAACTAGAGTGAAATCCACAATCGTAGTCACCAATGTTGATTGATGGCCCACAAAAACTCAAACATGAGTGTTTTATAAATGCGGCTATACATCAACATCAAAATGAAGGTTAGTGAAAAGAGACTAAAAATATATGTAGACAATGCGAAACTATAGTACAATCCACAATCATATTCACCAAAGTTGATTGATGGCCCACAAAATCTCAAACATGAGCGGTTTCCTAAATGCAGTTATAACTCAACAAAGAAAAACATGAACAGTGTCGTAAGTGCGGCTATAATTCAATGAGAAATGAAGGTTTGCAAAAAGCGATAAAAAATACGCATATAGAATGCACAACTACAATGTAATCCACAATCGTAGTCACTAATGTTGATTGATGGCCCATGAAAACTCAAACATGAGCGTTTTCTTAAATGTGGCTATAACTCAAGAAAAAATGAAGGCTCGTGAAAGGCGATTAAAAATATGTGTACAAAATGCACAACTATAGCACAATCCACAATCGTGGTCAGCAAAGATCAATGATGGCCCACAATAACTCAAACATGAGTGGTTTCCTAAATGTGGCTATAACTCAATGAAAAATGAAGGTTGACAGAAGGCTATAGAAAATACGCGTACGAAATGGACAAGTACAGTGCAATCCACAATCGTAGTCACTAAAGTTGATCAATGGCCCACGAAAACTCAAACACGAGTAATTTCCTAAGTGTGGTTATAACTGAACGAAAAATGAAGGTTCGCGAAAGGCGATAAAAAATATGCATATAGAATGCACAACTACAGTGTAATCCACAATCGTAGTCGATTGATAGCCCAAGAAAGCTAACACACGCGCGTTTTCCTAAATGCAGCTATAACTCAACAAAGAAAGAAGGTTCATGAAAAACAATTAAAAATATGTGTATAGAATGAACAAATACAAATCCCCAATCGTACTCACCAAAGTTCATTGATGGCCTACAAAAACTCAAACATGAGTGATTTGCTAAATGCGGCAATAACTCAAGAAAAAAATGAAGGTTCGCGAAAGGCAATAGACAATTAGCATTCATTATGCACAACTACAATGCAATCCATGATCATAGTCACATAATGTAATTGATGGCCCACGAAACTCAAACACGAGCGGTTTCCTAAATGCGCCTATAGCTCATTGAAAAATGAAGGTTCACGAAAGGTGATAGAAAATACGTGTACAGATTGGACTACTACAGTGCAATCCACAATCGTAGTCGCCAAAGTTGATCGATGGCCCAAGAAAACTCAAAAAGGAGTGGTTTCCTAAATACGACTATAGCTCAAAAAATGAATATACGGCTATAACTCAAAAAATGAATATTGATGAAAAGCAATTAAAAATATATGTACAGAATACACAACTATAGTACAATCCACAATCATAGTCACCAAAGTTGATGGATTGAACATGAAAACTCAAATTCGAGCAGTTTCCTAAATGTAGTTATAACTCAACAAAAAATGAAGGATCGCAAAAGGAGAAAGAAAATACGTGTATAGAATGGACAACTACAATGCAATCCATAATCGTAGTCACCAAAGTTGATCGAGCGTTCACGAAAACTCAAACACGAGCAGTTTCCTATGTGCAACATAACTCAACGAAAAATGAAGGTTCGAAAAAGGTGATAGAAAATACGTGTATAAATGAAGGTTCGAAAAAGGCGATAGAAAATACTTGTATAGAATGCACAACTACAGTGTAAACCATAATCGTAGTCACTAAAGTTGATCGATGGTCCAGAAAAACTCAAACACGAGTGTTTTCCTAAATACGACTATAATGCAACAAAAAATGAATGTTCGTCAAAGCCAATTAAAAATATGCATACAAAATACACAACTATAGTACAATCCAGAATCGTAGTCACCAAATTTGATAGATGATAGCCCACAAAAACACAAATACCAGCGGTTTCCTAACTGAAGCTATAAATCAACGAAAAATGAAGGTTCACGAAAGGCGATAGAAAATACGCGTATAAAATGCACAACTATAGTGTAATCCACAATGGTAGTCACCAAAGTTGATATATAGCCCACGAAAACTCAAATACAAGTGTTTTCCTAAATTATATATCTCTACAAAAATTGAAGGTTCGTAAAACATGATAAAAAATATGCGTATAGAATGCACAACTATAGGACAATCCACAATCGCAGTCACCAAAGTTGATCGATGGCCCACAAAAACTAAACATGAGCAGTTTCCTAAATGTAGCTATAACTCAACAAAAAATGAAGGTTCGCGAAAGGTGATAGGAAATACACATATAGAATGCACAAATACATTCTAATCTAAAAGCGTATTCACCAAATTTGATCAATGGCCCATGAAAACTCAAAAACTTGAGCGGTTTCCTAAATGTGGCCAATACTCAACTTAAAATTAACATTCAAAAAAGGTGATAGAAAATATGTGTATAGAGTGGACAACTACAGTGCAATCCACAATTGTAGTCACCAAAGTTGATCAATGGCCAACAAACACTCAAACACGAGCGTTTTACTAAGTGGGGCTATAACTCAAAAAAAAAAAATTATTAAAATAAAAAATATTGGTTTTATAAATGTGTATAGGATTTTTCATAGAAAGATTAAAATTTTTTGCCTCTGTTAAATCTACTGCTTCTTCTTTTCAAAAAAATCTATCTTTTTCAAAAACAACTTATTTGTTAAATAAACAGACGATCTGGATCTCTTTACAACATGAGAATCTATAAAATCCATATTTTCGATTTTCCCAAAAAATATTGTTTCGCAGATTTTATTTTTGAGGGGTTCTTGCGTGTTGATGAAAAATTAGTTTTTTGAAAAGAGGACGACATGGGTCTTCTCAGAAAAATATTCTCTACAAAATTCATTTCTCGGATTTTTCATAAAAAAGATTCAAAAAATCTGCCTCTATTACCTGTACTGGTAGTAATTTTCAAAAAAATCTATATTAAAGAAAATCTTATTTTTTCAAGAAACGAACGATATGGGTCTCTTTAGCACACGGGCACCTATAAAACCGATATTTTTTATTTTCGCAAAAAATTTGTTTCGTAGATTTTTTTTGAGGGGGTTCTTGCATGTTGGTGAAAAATATGTTTTTTGACAAAAGGACGATCTGGTCTACTCAGAATGACATTCTCTACAAAACCCATTTCTCAAATTTTTAATAAAAAGATTCAAAAAATTGGCCTCTATTACCTCTACTACTTGTACTTTTCAAAAAAGTCTATCTTTTTCAAAAACAACTATTTTTTTTCAAAAAATAGACAATTAGGGTTTCTTGAGCGCACGAGCACCTATAAAACCTATATTTTTATTTTCCCAAAAAAAAATTCTTTCGTAGAACAACTTAAAAAAATCTCTTTTTCAAGAACAACTTATTTATTGCAACAACAGATGATTTGGGTCTCTGCAGCACACAAGCACCTATGAAACCCATATTTTGATTTTCCCATAAAAAATTGTTTCGTGGATTGTATTTTTGAGGAGTTCTTGCATGTTGGTGAAAAATTAGTCTCTTTTTCAAGAACAACTTATTTATTGCAACAACAGATGATTTGGGTCTTTGCAGCACACAAGCACCTATGAAACCCATATTTCGAGTTTCCCATAAAAAATTGTTTCGTGGATTGTATTTTTGAGTAGTTCTTGCATGTTGGTGAAAAATTAGTTTTTCAAAAAAAGGACGATTTGGGTTTAATCATAATACATTCTCTACAAAACCCATTTCTCATATTTTTCATAAAAAGATTTTAAAAAATTTCCTCTTTTACGTCTACTACTATTTTTCAAAAAAATCAATCTTTTTCAAGAACAACTTATTTTTTCAAAAAATAGACTCTCTGGGTCTTTCAGCACATAAGCACTTATAAAACCTATAAATAAATTGTATCATAGACTCAATTTTTAATGGGTTCTTGCATATTGGTCAAAACTTAGTTTTTAGGAAAAACGAAAATCTAGGTTTTCTTAGACTAACATTCTCTACAAAACCCATTTCTCAAAATTTTCATAGAAAGATGCAAAAAAATTGACTCTGTTACCTCTATTGTTTCCACTTTTCAAAAAAATCTACCTTTCTCAAAAACAAATAATTTCAAACAATCGACGATCTAGATCTCTTTAGTACACGAGCACCTATTAAAACCATATTTTTTATTTACCCAAAAAAAATTGTTTCATAGATTCTATTTTTGAGCAGTTCTTGCATGTTCATGAAAAATTAGTTTTTGAAAAAAAGAATGTCTAGGTCTACTTAGAATGACATTCTCTACAAAACCCATTCATTAGATTTTTCATAAAAAGATTCAAAAAATTTGCCTCTCTTACAAAATCTAGAATTGTAGTCATGAAAGTTTATTGATGGCCCACAAAAAGTCAAACACAAGCGGTTTCATAAATACCTCTATAACTCGACAAAAAATGAAGGTTCACAAAAAGAGATAGAAAATACGCCTATAAAATGGACAACTACAGTGTAATCCACAAGCGTAGTTACCAATGTCGATCTATGGCCTACAAAATCTCAAAATCGAGGGGTTTCCTAAATGGGGACATAACTCAACAAAAATTGAAGGTTCACGAAAGGCAAAGAAAATACACGTATAGAATGGGCAACTACAGTACAATCCACAATCGTAGTCACCAAAGTTGATCGATGGCCCATGAAAAGTCAAACATGAGCGGTTTCCTAAATGCGACTATAAGTCAGCAAAAAATGGAGGCTCACAAAAGGCGATAGAAAATACACATACATAATGGATAAATATAGTGCAATCCACATTTGTAGTAACCAAAGTTGATTGATGGTCCACGAAAAATTAAAAACGAGCGGTTTCCTAAATGCGGCTATAACTGAACAAAAGAAAAAGGTTCACGAAAAGCACTAGAAAATACACGTACAAATTGCACAACTACAACAATTTCCTAAATGCGGCTATAACTCAACAAAAGAAGAAGGTTCACAAAAAGCGCTAGAAAACAATGCCCCACGAAAACTCAAACTTGAGCGGTTTCCTAATTGCAACTATAACTCAAAGATAAATGAAGGTTCGCGAAAGGCGATAGAAAATACGAGTATAAAATGCACAACTATAATGTAATCCACAATCCTAGTCAGCAAAGTTGATCGATGGCCCACGAAAACTCAAACAGAAGAGTTTTCCTAAATGTGGGTATAATAGAAAAAAAATGAAGGTTCGTGAAAGGTGATTAAAAATATGCATACAAAATGCACAACTACAGTACAATCGACAATCATAGTCACCAAATTTGATCGATGGCCCAGAAAAACTCAAACATGAGCGGTTTGCTAAATGCAGCTATAATTCAACAGAAAAAAGGTTCGTGAAATGCAATATCAAAGACACATATATAATGCCATTTGAACTACAGTGTAATTCACAATCGTAGTCACCAAAGTTGAACAATGGCCCACGAAAACTCAAATACGAGCATTTTCTGAAATGTAACTGTAACTCAACAAAAAAGAAAGGTTTGTGAAAAGAAATTAAAATATGTGTACATAATGGACAACTACAGTACAATACACAATTGTAGTCACCAAAGTTGACCAATGGCCCACGAAAACTCAAACTCAAGCATTTTCCTAAATTGGGCTATAACTGAACAAAAAATAAAGGTTCGCAAAAGGCAATAAAAAATACATGTGCAAAATGCACAACTATAGTGCAATTCACAATTGTAGTCATCAAAGTTGATCGATGGCTCACGAAAACTGAAACATGTGCGTTTTCCTAAATGAGGCTATAACTCAACAAAAAATGAAGGTTCACGAAAGGAGATTAAAAATATGTGTAGAGAATGCACAACTACAAAAAATGAAGGTTCACGAAAGGCGATAGAAAATACGAGTATAGAATGCACAATTACAGTGTAATCCACAAGCGTATTCATCAAAGTTGATTAGTGACCCACAAAAAACATAAACATGAGCGGTTTCTTAAATGCAGCTAAAACTCAAATAAGAATGAAGGTTCACAAAATCCAATAGAAAATACATGTGTAGAATGCACAACTACAGTGTAATCCACAAGCCTAGTCACCAAAGTTGATAACACAAGTGGTTTCTTAAATGCGGCTATAACTCAACCAAAAATAAAGGTTTGCCATAGGCGTTAGAAAATACGAATACAGACTGGACAAGTATAGTGCAATCCACAATCTTAGTTACCAAAGTTAATCGACGACCCTCAAAAAATGAAAACAAGAGCGATTTCCTAAGTGCAGCTATAATTCAACAAAAAATGAAGGTTCACAACAGGCAATAGAAAATACATGTATACAATGCACAACTACAGTTTAATCTACAATCGCAGTCACCAAATTTTGATCGATGGCCTACAAAAACTCAAACATGAGCAGTTTCCTAACTGCGGCTATAACTAAACAAAAAATGAAGGTTATCAAAAGGTGATAGAAAATACGTGAATAGAATGCACAACTATAGTGTAATTCACAAGCGTAGTCACGAAAGTTGATCTGTGGCTCACGAAATCTCAAACTCAAGCTGTTTCCTAAATGTGGCTATAACTCAACAAAAAATGAAGTTTCACGAAAGGTGATAGAAAATACATGTATATAATTTAAAACTACAGTGTAATCCACAATCGTAGTCACCAAAGTTGATCGATGGAAAAAAAAAAACTCAAACAAGTGTGGTTTCCTAAATGCGGCTATAACTAAACAAAAAATGAAGGTTTGCAAAAGGCGATAGAAAGTACGCATACAAATGGACAACTATAGTGCAATCCACAATTGTATTCACCAAAGTTAATCAATCACCCATGAAAAACTCAAATATGAGCGATTTTTTAAATTGGGCTATAACTCAACAAAAAATGAATGTTTGAAAGGCGATAGAAAATAAGTGTACAAATGCACAACTACATTGCAATCCACAATCGTAGTCATCAAAGTTGATCGATGGCCCATGAAAACCCAAACACGAGCATTTTCTAAATGAGCCTATAACTCAGCAAAAAATGAAGGTTCATGAAAGCAAATTAAAAATATGTGTAGATAATTTACAACTATAGTGCAATCCACAATTGTAGTCACCAAAGTCGATTTATGGCCCACAAAAACTCAAACATTAGTGGTTTCCTAAATGCAGCTATAACTCAACAAAATATGAAGGTTCACGAAAAGTGACAGAAAATACGTGTATGGAATGCACAACTACAGTGTAATCCACAAGCATAGTCACCAAAGTTGATTGATGGCCCATGAAAACTCATACACGAGCGGTTTTCCTAAATGCGGCATAACTCAACAAAAAATGAAGGGTCACAAAAGGCAATGGAAAATATGCGTACAAAATGGATAACTACAGTGCAATCCACAAGTCATGAAATTCGATCGATAGCCCACGAAAGCTCAAACATGAGTGGTTTCCTAAATGTGGCTATAACTCTACAAAAAATGAAGGTTCATGAAAGGCCATAGAAAATATGTGTATGGAATGCACAACTATAGTGTAATCCACAAGCGTAGTCACCGAAGTTATTCGATGGGAATGCGGCTATAACTCAACAAAAAGTGAAGGTTCACGAAAGGAGATAGAAAATTAGTGTTCATAATGCAACACTGCATTGCAATCCACAATCATAGTCACAAAAGTTGATAGATGGCCCATGAAAATTCAAACATGAGCAGTTTCTGATATGAGTATATAACTCGACAAATTATGAAGGTTCACAAAAGGTAAAGGAAAATATGCGTGTAGAATGAACAATTATATTGTACTCCACAATCGTAGTCACCAAATTTCATCGCTGGCCCATGAAAACTTAAACACGAGCATTTTCCTAAGTGCAGCTATAACTCAAAAAAAAATGGAGGTTTACGAAAGGTGATAGAAAATACACGTATAGAATGCACAACTATAGTGCAACCACAATCATAGTTACCAAAGTTGATTGATGGCGAATGAAAACTCAAACATGAGTGGTTTCCTAAATGCAACTATAACTCAATAAAAAATGAAGGTTTGTGAAAAGCGATTAAATATACGCTTACAAAATGTACAACTATAATACAATACGCAATCATTTGCACCTAAGTTGATCGATGGCCCACGATAACTCAAACTTGACCGGTTTCCTAAATGCAGCTATAACTCAACAAAAAATGAAGGTTCACAAAAGGCGATAGAAAATATGCACACAAAATGGACAACTATAGTGCAATCCACATTCGTAGTCACCGAAGTTGATTGATGGTCCACAAAAACTCAAACACGAGCGGTTTCAAAAATGAGGCTATAACTCAACAAAAAATGAAGGTTTATAAAAAGCAATAGAAAATACACGTATAGATTGCACAACTACAGTGTGATCCAAGAGCGTAGTCACCAAAGTTGATCGATGGTCCACGAAAACTCAAACTCAAGCGGTTTCCTAAATGTGGCTATAACACAGCAAAAAATGAAGGTTCTCGAAGTTATGCGAAAGGCGATAGAAAATACGTGTATAGAATGCACAACTATAGTGTAATCCATAATTGTAGTCACCAAAGTTGATCAATGGCCCATGAACTCAAACACGAGCGGTTTCTTAAGTGCGACTATAACTCAACGAAAAGTGAAGGTTCACAAAAGGTGATAGAAAATACACTTATAGAATGCACAATTACATTGACAACTACAATGCAAGCCACAATCGTAGTCAGCAAGCTTATAGCCACATTTAGGAAGCACTCGTGTTTGAGTTTCGTGGGCCATCGTTCAACTTTGGTGACTACAATTTTGGATTTGACTATAGTCGTGCATTTTATACACATATTTTCTATCGCCTTTGCAAAACTTCATTTTTTGTTGAGTTATAGCCGCATTTAGGAAACTGCTCATGTTTAAGTTTTTCAAGCCTATCAATCAACTTTTGTGACTACGATTGTGGATTGTACTATAGTTGTGCATTCTTTATGCATATTTTTAATCGTCTTTCAAGAACCTTCATTTTATGTTTGGTGATAATGATTATGGATTACACTCTAGTTGTGCATTGTATACATGTATTTTCTATCGCCTTTCACAAATCTTCATTTTTTCGTTACAAGCAATTTTTTTGAATCTCTTTTATGAAAAATTTGAGAAATGGGTTTTGTAGAGAATGTTGTTCTGAATAAGATACTATAGTCACCAAAGTTGATCAATGCCCCACGAAAACTCTAACTTGAGCGGTTTCCTAATTGCAACTATAACTCAAAGATAAATGAAGGTTCGCAAAAGGTGATAGAAAATACGAGTATAAAATGCACAACTATAATGTAATCCACAATCCTAGTCAGCAAAGTTGATCGATGGCCCACGAAAACTCAAACAGAAGAGTTTTCCTAAATGTGACTATAACAGAAAAAAAATAAAAATGAAGGTTCGTGAAAGGCGATTAAAAATATGCATACAAAATGCACAACTACAGTACAATCAACAATCATAGTCACCAAAGTTGATCGATGGCCCACAAAAACTCAAACATGAGTGGTTTGCTAAATGCAGCTATAATTCAACAGAAAAAAAAGTTCGTGAAATGCAATATCAAAGACACATATATAATGCGATTTGAACTACAGTGTAATCCACAATCGTAGTCACCAAAGTTGAACAATGGCCCACGAAAACTCAAATACGAGCGTTTTCCGAAATGTAACTATAACTCAACAAAAAAGAAAGGTTTGTGCAAAGAAATTAAAATATGTGTACATAATGGACAACTACAGTACAATACACAATTGTAGTCACCAAAGTTGATCAATGGCCCACGAAAACTCAAACTCAATAAATGGGGGTATAACCGAACAAAAAATAAAGGTTCGCAAAAGGCGATAGAAAATACATGTACAAAATGCACAACTATAGTGTAATCCACAATCGTAGTCATCAAAGTTGATCGATGGCTCACGAAAACTCAAACATGAGCATTTTCCTAAATGAGGCTATAACTCAACAAAAAATGAAGGTTCAGGAAAGGAGATTAAAAATATGTGTAGAGAATGCACAACTACAAAAAATGAAGGTTCACGAAAGGCGATAGAAAATACGAGTATAGAATGCACAACTACAGTGTGATCCACAAGCGTAGTCGTCAAAGTTGATTAGTGATCCACAAAAAACATAAACATGAGCGGTTTCTTAAATGCAGCTATAACTCAAATAAGAATGAAGGTTAAAATCCTTATAGAAAATACATGTGTAGAATGCACAACTATAGTGTAGTCCACAAAGTCACCAAAGTTGATAACACAAGTGGTTTCTTAAATGCAGCTATAACTCAACCAAAAATAAAGGTTTGCCATAGGCGATAGAAAATACGAATACAGATTGGACAACTATAGTGCAATCCACAATCTTAGTTACCAAAGTTAATCGACGGCCCTCGAAAAGTGAAAACAAGAGCGATTTCCTATGTGCAGCTATAATTCAACAAAAAATGAAGGTTCGCAACAAGCAATAGAAAATACGCGTATACAATGCACAACTACAGTTTAATCTACAATCGCAGTCACCAAATTTTGATCGATGGCCTACAAAAACTCAAACATGAGCAGTTTCCTAACTGTGGCTATAACTAAACAAAAAATGAAGGATCTCAAAAGGTGATAGAAAATACGTGAATAGAATGCACAACTATAGTGTAATTCACAAGCGTAGTCACGAAAGTTGATCTGTGGCTCACGAAATCTCAAACTCGAGCTGTTTCCTAAATGTGGCTATAACTCAACAAAAAATGAAGTTTCACGAAAGGTGATAGAAAATACGTGTATAGAATTTAAAACTACAGTGTAATCCACAATCGTAGTCACTAAAGTTGATCGATGGAAAAAAAAAACTCAAACAAGTGCGGTTTCCTAAATGCGGCTATAACTAAACAAAAAATGAAGGTTTCCAAAAGGCGATAGAAAGTACGCATACAAATGGACAACTATAGTGCAATCCACAATCGTATTCACCAAAGTTAATTGATCACCCACAAAAAACTCAAATATGAGCAATTTTTTAAATTGGGCTATAACTCAACAAAAAATGAATGTTCGCAAAAGGCGGTAGAAAATACACATACAAAATGCTCAACTATAGTGCAATCCATAATCATAGTCACCAAAGTTGATCGATGGCCCACGAAAACTCAAACACGAGCGGTTTCCTCAATGCTGGTTTATCTTAACAAAAAATGAAGGTTTACGAAAGTGGATAGAAAATAAACTTATACAATGCACAATTACAATGTAATCCATAGTCGTAGTCACCAAAGTTTATCAACAACCCATAAAAACTCAAACTCGAGCGGTTTCCTAAGTGCATTATAACTCGACAAAAAAGGATGGTTCGCGAAAGGATATAGATAATACACATACATAATGGACAACTACATTATAATCCACAATTGTAGTCACCAAAGTTTATCTACGGCCCATAAAAACTCAAAGTCGAGCGGTTTCCTAAGTGCATCTATAACTCAATGAAAAATGGAGGTTCATGAAAGGTGATTAAAAATATGCATACAGAATGCACCACTATAGTACAAACCATAATCTTAGTCACCAAAGTTGATCGATGGCCCACGAATACTCAAACACGAGCGGTTTCCTAAAGGCAGCTATAACTCAAACAAAAATGAAGGTTTGTGAAAGGTGATAAAAAAATACGCATACAGAATGGACAACTATAGTTCAATCCACAATTGTAGTCACCAAAGTTGATCGATAGCCCACAAAAACTCAAACTCGAGTGGTTTACTAAATGCGGCTATAACTCAAAAAAAATGAAGGTTCGCGAAAGGTGATAGAAAATACACATACAGTATGGAAAACTAGAGTGCAATCCACAATCGTAGTCGCCAAAGTTGATTTACGGCCTAGGAAAACTCAAACACGAGCATTTTGCTAAATGCACCTATAAGTCAACAAAAAAGAAAGGTTCATGAAAGGCGAGTAAAAATATGCGTATAAAATGCACCTTTACATTTACAATCCGCTGAGTACTTGGCACTGAAGTTGATTGATGGACTGCAAATCGCTTCAAACGCTGGCGGTTGCTAAAGTAATGGTTATAACTCAACAAAGGGATCGTGAGAAAGTTGATGCAAAGACATGTATAGAATGCGCACAACTGGTAAGGTGAATTCACAATCGTAGTAACCAAAGTTGATCGATGGACAACAAAAACTCAAACATGACCGGTTTCGTAAATGCGGCTATAATTGAACAAAACATGAAGTTTCGTGAAAGGCGATAGAAAATATGTGTATAGAATGCACAAATACAATGTAATCCACAAGCGTAGTCAACAAAGTTTATCGATGGCCCACGAAAAACTCAAACACGAGCAGTTTCCTAAGTGCCACTATAACTCAACAAAATGAAGGTTCGATGGGTGATGGGAACATACATTATGAATGGACAGCTTCCTTTTGCAATGCACACAATGCGTGAAAGTGCACCCAAAGTTCATCTATGGCCCTTGAAAACTCAGAGCATGAGCGGTTTCCTAAGTGCAACCTTAGCACGAAAAATGAAGGTTCGAAATGCAAGAGAAAATCACCAATTTATAAGGAATGCACAACTATAGTCTAATCCACAATTGCTTAGTCACCAAAGTTGATTGGCCACGAAAAACTCCAAACATGATCATTTTTCCTAAATGCGGCCAAAAGGTAAACAAAAATGAAGTTACTTAAAAGCGATAAAGAAATATGGGTAAAAAGAGAATTTTAACTATAGTGCGTGTCGACAATCAGTAGTCCACCAAAGTTGATTGATGGCCCATGAAAGCGCTCTGCTGGCGGGTTTCAAAGTGCCACTGCAGCAATGAAAAGAAAAATGAAAGGTTCGCGAAAGGCAATAGAAAATACACATATAGAATGCATAACTACAGTACAATGCACAATCATAGTCACCACAGTTGATTGATGGCCGACAAAAACTCAAACACGAGTGGTTTCCTAAATGCAGCTATAACTCAGCAAAAAATTAAGGATCGGGAAAGGTGATAGAAAATACGTGTATAGAATGGATAACTAGAGTGTAATCCAAAACTGTAGTCACCAAAGTTGATCGATCGCCTACAAAAACTCAAACATGAGCGGTTTGCTAAATGCATATATAACTCAATAAAAAAATAAGGTTCATGAAAGGTGATAGAATGTTCATAATGCACAATTAAAATGCAATCCACAATTGTAGTCACAAAAGTTGATCGATGGCCATAGAAAACTCAAACACGAGTGGTTTCCTAAATGCTGCTATAACTCAAAAAAAATAAAGGATCACGAAAGGCGATAGAAAACATGTGTACAAAATGGACAACTACAGTGCAATCCGCAATCAGAGTCACCAAAGTTGATCGATGGCCCATGAAAACGAAAAATGAAGGTTCACAAAAGGCGATAGAAAACACGCGTACATAATGGACAACTACAGTGCAATGCACAATTGTAGTCACCAAAGTTGATCGATGGCCCACGAAAAAAAAAAATGAAGGTACACGAAAGGCAATAAAAAGGCATTAGAAAGTATGTGTATAGAATTGGCAACTACAATGTAATCCACAAGCGTTGTCACCAAAGTTGATCAATGGCCCACAAAAACTCAAACACGAGTAGTTTCCTAAATGAAAGATGATCCATGGCCCACAAAAATTCAAACATGATTGGTTTCCTAAATGTGGCTATAACTAAAAAAAAATGAAGGTTCATGAAAGGCAATAGAAAATACGAATATACAATGCACAACTACAATGTAATCCACAAGCATAGTGACCAAAGTTGATTGATGGCCCACGAAAACTCAAACATGAGCAGTTTCGTACATATGGCTATAACACAACAAAAAATGAATGTTTACGAAAGGCAAGAGAAAATATGCATGTAATATGGACAACTATAGTGCAATCAAAAATTGTAGTCACCAAAGGTGATCAATGAACCACGAAAACTCAAACACGGGCAGTTTCCTAAATGTGTCTATAAGTCAATAAAAAATAAGGTTCACAAAGGGCGGAAGAAAATAAGTGTACAAATTGGACAACTATAGTGCAATCCACAATTGTAGTCACCAAAGTTGATCGATTGCTCATGAAAACTAAAACACGAGCGGTTTTCTCAATGCAGCTATAACTGAACGAAAAATGAAGGTTTGTGAAAAGTGATTAAAAATATGTGTATAAAATGCTCAACTATAGTACAATCACCAGAGTTGATTGATGGACAACAAAAAATCAAAGATGAGCGGTTTCTGAAATGTTCCTATAATTGAACAAAAAATGAAGGTTCTCGAATGGCGATACAAAATACATGTATAGAATGCACAATTAAAGTGTAATCCACAATCGTAGTCACCAAAGTTGATCGATGGCCCACGAAAATTCAAACACAAGTGATTTCTTAAATGTGGCTTTAACTCAACAAAAAATTAAGGTTCACGGAGGGCGATAGAAAATAGACGTATAGAATAGACAACTACAATGCAATCCACAATAGTAGTTACAAAAGTTTATTAATGGCCCATGAAAACTCAAACATGAGCGGTTTCCTGAATGCGGGTATCAGTCAACAAAAAATGAAGGTTTGCGAAAGGCAATTGCAAATACGCGTATAAAATAAAAAACTACAATGTAATCCACAAGTGTAGTCATCAAAGTTGATCGAAGGCGCACAAAAATTCAAACGCAACTACATTGCATAATGCACTACTACAGTGCAATCCACAATCGTACTTACAAAAGTTAGTTGATGGCCAATGAAAACTCAAACATGAGTGGTTTCCTAAATGCCGCTATAACTAAACAAAAAATGAATGTTTGTGTAAATCGATTAAAAATATGCGTATAGAATGTACAACTAGAATACAATCCACAATCGTATTCACAAAAGTTGATCAATGGCCCACAAAAACTCAAACTCGACCGATTTCCTAAATGCAGCTATAACCCAACAAAAAATGAAGGTTCGTGAAAGGCGATAGAAAATAAGTGTACAGAATGCACAACTACATTGCAATCCACAATCGTAGTCATCAAAGTTGATCGATGGCCCACGAAAACCAAAACACAAGCGTTTTCTAAATGAGCCTATAACTCAGCAAAAAATGAAGATTCATGAAAGGCAATTAAAAATATGTGTAGAGAATTTACAACTATAGTGCAATCCACAATTGTAGTCACAAAAGTCGATTTATGGCCCACAAAAACCCAAACATTAGCGGTTTCCTAAATGCAGCTATAACTCAACAAAATATGAAGGTTCACGAAAAGTGACAGAAAATACGTGTATGGAATGCACAACTACGATGTAATCCAC
>VDFB02065429.1:0-11926 GCA_007258455.2 Sequoia sempervirens
AGTTGGATGTTATGTAAGTATCATATTCCCCTTTGGTACTACCTAGAACATTCCTAAGCTTAGTTTGTCCTACCTGTATAGAGGTAGTCTATCATATCACATTGTGAGAAATTTGTTATACTTGCATCAGATTGGGTTTTTGTATATCTTAAGGTTATTCTTGAAATCTCTTAGAAATTTCCAAAACATCTGAAAACCAACATCAAAATCCAAAAACACTTGAAAAATATGGAAAATACAAAAACATCAAAATCCCTAAACAAGTCAAAAATATCAAAAAATAAAAAACATTACCTAGTCAAACTAAGAGTCTCTTAGCTTGAACATAGGCAAGGCCATCACTAACTTTCCCCCAAGATGCATTAGGTCAACCTTTAGGAGTCTATCATAATAAGCTGACAACCCATCAAGTGTTCATATTTCATCAATAAATAGTTATTGGTCAGAGTCAATCAAACTGCGTGGTCTTTGCATGTATAACATATGCAAGGCTAATCTTTGATAAGCCCCTGAGGCCCTAGGTTAGTCCCTTTTAGGTCTTGGTCAAAATTTTGAAAACACAAAAACATTTGAAAACTAGAAAAATCAAAAAATTTGGAAACATTCAAAAAATCCTAAACAGCCTCACATAACCTAAAAACCTAAACATTCACATATACCCAAAAAGACCAAAAATGATCTCAAAAACATTGAAATATTCTAAAAAATCCAAAACCACCCATCCCATTTCGCTTTCACCCACAATAAACTTATGTCCATAATAAATCAATCATCATCACCAACCTGTGGTAAAACAAGTGGAAACAAGTATGGAAATTCATGAAGTGTGAACCTAAATGTAAAAATGTAAAGTATAGATCATGAATGAACAAGTTGGTAACATTTGTATCAATGACCTATCAAAGAAATATTCTTAGTCAAAACATCTGATAAACATGTCCTAGGATGCATCCTTCCTACAATGGATATCATTGTCAAAAATCACCTTAGCTATGTTACTTTGGCAAGAGATTAGATAACATCGACTATTTTTTTTTATCTTTTCTTATGATTTATCTTGTTTACCCATTTTGAGGACCTCTCGATGATGTCTATCAAAATTATTTAGAGAGAAAGGAATGTGGCATCGATCATTTTATTTTGTTTTTTGTACTTATTGGATGTTCTTGTAAAGTAATCTTGGTGAATACTTGCTTAGTTGTGTGTAGGGAGGTCGCTTTGAATAGATTGTTGACTATTGTGTATGCTTTGGTCCAAAATGTTCTAAACTTATAAACTACATTCCAATGAGATTTATGTATGTCAAGATGTGAGCAAGGATTATCCTATCTATTTGCAAAAGCAAATTCCATCATATTAGATACAATGCCATCCTGGTTATCGACACCTTGATGCATCATATCTATGTGTTATATCAAAATAAGTAATGATGAAGCATCCCAATCTCTGAAACAAGCATATCATCAATCTCATCACCATATCTAATAAAGTCTTGAAGACTCATAGACTTTTTGGACTTCTAAATCAATCTCAAAATCAATAGTTAATCCATTTCTCTTATTCTTCTATATTCTTTTCAAGCTAACATGGTATCATGATAGTAAACAAAAATCATAATGCATCCATCTTGCATCCAAAAACCATCAGCATACACACATTCTACAAAATCATATCATAATCACATCATAATCATCTGCATATCATAAATATGACATCATCATATGGAAAATGCACAAAATAGAAATGCATCCATCTCATAGCATGTCATATAGAAAGATACTAAAAAAGAGAATAAACCATCCATTGTATTGCATCCATAAAATAAACCATACATTGTATATCATATAAACATCACATCATGGATCATACATCACATCATATCATATGCATAAATAAAGAAACACATCCATAATATAAACATATGCATCCATCCATAGCATGTGCATCCATACATAAACATAAAGCATGAAATAAATGAAACATCATATCACATCATAGAATATCATATCATAATCACATTAGTCCATCTCATATATATCTCAAAAAATAAATGTCACGATACAAGGTCAGATTCAATGTGTCAATATCATCAAAAATAGATATATAAGAGCCTATAAAAAATTAGCCAATGAATGTATATACATGTAATAATTAGGGTTGTACATCCAAAAAACTATCTATAAAAGGGTGAGGTTAGCCTCAACTTTTCCTGTCATCCTATCGGAACTAATCCTAGTGGACTAAAGGGGCACCTCTCAAACCACTTGGCTTGACCCGGCTCTTGTGCTCAAATTCTAGCTATCATTACAGTTTGGGCACTACCCTATGGTACAAGGTGTGGTAGTATGAGGCCTCCGCCATTGCATCCCCATAAATCTGTGCTGGGACCTAACCCTAAGTATGTGTTATAGTGGCCTGCAACTACTTTCTTCAAAAAGTCTTCTATGCAAGTTGGATCATGAGCAATTGGACATGTTGAAAATTGTGGTCCCACTCACCAGTCACTCTCTACACCTCCACACGAGCTACATCTTTCTCTCCCATCAATTCCTGTACCTATTGTAAAAGTTGATCTCTCTAGGCTATAAGAGCTTGAATCTCTGCATCCCACAAATTGGGACCCTATCCATGTTGTTGATGTTTCTTTCATGGTGGGGATGATGCTCTCAATGGTGGTCCCAATGGCACATGCCCTGACACCTGTCCATTATGTTGTTGCTACTAGTGCCCATCTCCAAGCACCTATCCATCATGGCCATCTCTCTAGTCTCATCCATCCTATCCATCTCAAAGAGGCTACCAAGGAAGTTGTTCATTCCCCCTCCCCTATCCTAAACCTCCATCCTATCCCCTACTCCTACTATGTACCTATACAACTATGAGTTGTATCAAGTGAGCCGGTACAAACTATCACCACCAAGAATCATATGCAGGTGTACTGACTGCATCATAGGGTCCACCAACATATACCCATGGCTAGGCCACAAGCTGCCAGAATTCATCCACTACCACCTAGGTTGGAATCTGTGGTCCCCACTCAACTTCTCTAGTGGTATGTGTGAACACAGCTTCATAATCATCTAGGACTACATCTTGAGTCTCCTTGAACTAATGAGCAATCTGATCTAGAAAATACCACTCAATCATGGTATTATGTAGCCCTACTATTATTTGGCTAATTCACCCCCTTTCACACTAACTTTTATCTTGTTTAATTGAATAATGCAATTTTTTTAAATTAAACCCCTTATGTCCTCTCATTTAATTAAATAATCTTAATTATTGAATTAAATGTCATTTGACCCTCTTTTGTTAAATAAATTAATTATTTAATGAGCATCCTAATTTCACTCAACTTGCACAATTAAAACTTTGTTTTAATTATCTGATTCCTATTTTCCCTCACCCTCCCACTTGCAAGGGAACATTCCCCTAGAATATTCCTCCATTTCAACTCAAAAATGAAATATTCCTTTATAACAAATTTCTAACAAACTTCCTAACTATATTGGAAGTGTGCTTCTTTGAATTATTACGAGCCATTGATTAACTCTTTGATCCATGTGAGCTTGCATTCTCATCCATTGATGAGAATCCTTGATCCATTCCTTCACCTCTCATTGCATCTCATCCATTGATTGATCAAATCAATCCTAGCCATTGATTCACCATTTTTTGCTATAAATACACCTCACTTCTATAAGAAAAGGATCCAATTCCATTTTAGAAAAGTTATGTTGCACGTTTACACACTCATTTTCATTCATCTTGCATCCATTTTAGCTTTTTATTCATCTTTAGCTTAGTTTTCATCAATATTAGTTTATTTTGATCAATGGTGTTCATCTAAATGCTTATTTTATCAAAGGGATTGGGAAATTGTTGTCATTCCATATCAATACAACACCAATCCCCTAATGGGATGAGGTTTGAAGCATTTAACTAGGTTCCTTTATGCATTTCTTAATAAATTTTGATTAAATGGCTTCTTCATTCTATGTTTTTAAACATTTCATTGCGATTATAGCTTAACTAGTTAAGTATTGCCTAGAATCTATTGGATCTAATGTATTTAGCTTGTGTTGTGATTATATTCATAGTTGTCAGTTAATGTGTCACTATTTTGCAATAGTGTTGATATCTTACAAAGGTGTTTTCATAATGTAAAAGCATTACTATTTTAGCATTGCTATGCAAACACAAGCCTCTAAAATCTAGCAAAATATCACATTGACTTTTAGCACCATCACCCTAATAGTGATACCTTTGTTTGACCTAATCTACCCTACATTTCTCTACCTAGAAATGTGTGCAAGATATTTTTTTTGGAGTACATACCAATTTTCCTATGTTGGTTGGTTGTTGGAACTCACGAACTTGATCTATGTGGTGTGTGGGAAGCACTCTACATGTCATAGTGTCAAGTGCTCTAGAGAAAATCTACGCTAGAATTGTAGGATCAATCTAAGATATCTCAAATTATCAAGAGCAAAGGATGCAAATGAGTTTGAAATTGACCCAAACTCATATTATGCACTATCAAATCTATGATTTTAGCCATGTATCTCCATTTTCTCACTTTACAACCTAGCATGGTCATCTCATCAGGGTCCTAGGACTTATTTCTTGTCCTCAATGTAGTTGAAACACTCTCATAATCTTATTGCAAGCTCAACCCAAAAATTATTTTTTCCACTCAATCTCTTGAGTGGGTAGCATACCAACATTCTATCCACTAGGGCACAATGGGGCATCTGAAAAAGTCAAAAAAAAAAATTGATTAGAGCAATATTGGTCTAAGCAGTATCAATTCTTTGAAGCAATGTAACAAGTACCTCACTTCAAAGAGGGGAAAAATATAGACACCTAAAAATTTCTTGATCATATCACACACCAAGACACATATTAACACCATTTTCTCTTTGAATTCATATATTTAATTAAATAATGTTAATTGTTTAATTAAATTCACTATTTTCTCCTATTAATCATATAATTAATTTTATTTGATTAATTCATCACCTTCACACTAATTTCTCTCTCTTTTGATTAAATAATGCAAATTATTTAATTAAATGTCATAAATCCACTTTGATTAAATAATTCTTAAATTATTTAATTAAAGTTCTTAATTCCCTCCACTTGCACAATTAAATAATTTCTAAATTGCTTAATTGGTTAATTTCCTCCAATCATTCAAAGAATATTCTCATGGAATATTCCCTTTTCAAATTCAAATATTTCCCTCCACAAGGAAATATCTCCCACATTCCCCTAAAATTAAAGGATTTGTTATTGTCTCAAGCAATTTGGACCTTTGATTAAAATCCTTGATCCATGTCATTAGGCTTTATTAATCATTGATTTGATCTTTCATCCATGCCATCTTCTCTCCTTCAATTTCATCCTTTGAGTAGATAATTTAATCTCAACCATTGATTCATTACAAAAATCTATAAATAGTCTTCATTTTACATGAATTCTCATTCATAAGAATTCAAGTAACCAAACTCTACTCATTTTCATACTCATCCTTAAGCTAATTACATTTGTGAATCACCATTATCATCAACCTTTGAATCTTTTGCATCATCCACCATGGATTAGGCTTGAAGCTAAGAACTCCACGTCAATTCCAGCACTAATCACCAATGGGATTGAGGTTTGGATTTGCTAATAAGGTTTTCAATTGCATTACTTTGATATTTTATGTTTCAATTGAATCTTGTTTAGTAATTGTGAAGAATCTCATTGAATATGGTTTATTATGATCAATCGCTTATTTTCTTAGTTAATTTAAATTGCACTTGGACATATTACCTAATCATGTTATATTTTGGCATGCCCGATGGGACCCACATCCCTAGCTAACTTGTTTCTATTTTATCTTTTTGAAAATTGCAAGTATCGGAAGCATAGCAATATATATACCACTAAGTAGACCGACACATTTGCAATTAGTGACACTTTGGTCTAATATCTTTTCCATTTTGTTTATAGCTAACAAGTCAACAACTCTACATACAACGACAAATCTGCCAAACTTTGACACCTCTATAGATTTACCAAACTGATGCCTCTGTTTGACTGAGCAATGCCTTTGCATGATAGAGTGACACCTTTGCATGATAGAGAAGTGTCTTTGCATGAAAAATATGTTGGGAAAATGTGTCTCAACCTTGCAATTATATACAATTTATTAATAGAATGTATGTTGCTATGTGGTGATTGATCATGCAAAAACTATACACTCGTAACAAGACGTGGGGTTCGATGCAACACCTCAAAAAAATCATTAACATATCAAGGTTTTCTCGTTGAAACATCAAGGTTTTTTTCCGCTGACATGTCAAGGTTTTTCCGTTAACATGTCAAATGAAAAACAACCTTGTAAAACCCTAATTCTAGAAGGTTCCAAAAAATATTTTTATAAGTGGGTGGGATGTATGTAGATGGTGGTGTATTCTGAGAGTCTGATAGCGGCCATGGTGTCTCTTGATCTTTACTGGTGATACTCTTGAGAGAAGCTTGCTTTGAAAGTATATTGTAATCTTTGATTTTGAATAATATATTGGGAAGCTTTTGGGTGTGGGGTTTTCTCTTAGAAGGTTTCCCCCGTAAATCATTGTGTTGTGTATGCATGAAAATTATACTTATTTCTATTTAAGTTTTTTGTAATTGTTAAAGATTTGTAAAAAATTTTTGCATTGTTACTCCTCTCAAGGTTGAGTGTAGGAAGTTGTTATGCTACCTTGGCTTTCTTCATGGTATCGAGCTTGATCACCTTTGGTTTTCAGTTGTACAGTTTGTGGGTTTTGGAGACAATCCATATTTGAGTGGGAGATTTTGTAAAGACACTTTGTAGTGATCTTGTTCTTGAGGAATTTTTTTAGATGGCAAGTTCATGGGGAGAGCCAGAGAGGTGGAGAAATATTTTGGAAATAATTTTGAGGTGGAAGCTAAAGATGGAGGATTTGTTGATAGATTGATATCTGTGGGATGTTGTTGATGGGGATGTTTCAAGGCTTGTAGATCCTACTCAAGATGCTCAGTATGATGTTATGGAGGTCATAAATCCAAATGTCTAATTAGATTGCTCCATGAGACTCTATTTTAGGTGAATTTCCATGAAGATGCTTACTTGAAACTGGAAGAATGTGAGAGAATGTATCCAAAGCCAAATCTTTAGTGAACAATGTTTCTTGAGGAAGAAGTTATATTCCTTGAGAATGGAAGAAGTTGGATGAATCACCCAGACCACCTAGAAGCATTCAATATGTTTTTTAATAAAGAGGGTAAAAACTTTATTGAATCATAACAGCATTACAAAGTCCAAAGAAGGAAGTCACAAGGGGCCAAAACAACAAGAATTAATTCACGCCCAAGAAGCACCTCATATCCTCAGCAACCCACTCCTCAAGAACAGGGGCCATATCAACAGGGAGATTGCTCCAATCATCCACAGACCAAAAATCAGTCTTTTCCGACGCCCATCTAGCCAGCCCATCAGCCACCCTATTCCAATCCCGTGGAATATGACGGAAAACAATGGACTCCAAGGTAGAGCACAGAGAAATAATCTGTTTGACAACCACAGCTAGCTGCCAATTCACATCCTCCAAATTTTGATTATTCAACATATCAATAACCACCTAAGAATCAGCTTCACAAACAATCCGCCGCCATCCAAGGGAAACCGCACGCTCAACCGCCAAGAGAATAGCGCTAGCCTCCATAAGATTATTAGTTTGTAAACCACGATACATAGAAAAGAAGAAAACCACCACTCCAAGGCTATCTCTACCAATACCACCAACCCCAGCATGCCCAGGGTTACCTCTAGAAGACCCATCAGTATTAATTTTCAACTCCCCTAGAGCAGGTGGGCACCAAAAGCCCTCACGAGAAACCCTCTCACGCCCACGCCTACGATGCACTTTACTCATAATACACTTCCCCCCTGTGGCAAGACCCAGGGAATTTACAACACCCAAGTCCCCAGGAGCAATCGACACAGACAAGTCACACTTTGCAGTCAAAGTCTCCAGCAAAGCCCCAAGAATTCGCCTCCAAAGTTGCCCCACGAGCAATTTTTTATCCAAGAATATTCTTCTGTTACGTTCCAACCAGATTTGCCAAACAATCAAACTAGGACCAATGCTCCAAGCAATTTTAAGAAAAGAGGTTGTAGCAGGAGAAGAACCCTGTTTCTTCCAAAAATCCTCCAAAGAAGAGACATGGCAACATGGTAAGCTCCAAAGATTCCACCAGTGATGCCAGATAGTCTTAACAAAAGAGCACTGAAAAAATAGATGTGATAAGCATTCCTCATGCTGACCACATAGAATGCACATGGAGGGGCCCTGGAACCCACGTTTGCAAAGATTATCCCAAGTAAGACACTTACCTTGAACCACGAGCCAAGAGAAAAAATTACACTTAGGCCAAGCAAATTTATTCCAAGCATGCTTCCACCAAGAAACCTGGGAGCTTCCAAAGACCTGTTTATCCAAAACCTGATAACCAGAGGCAACTGAAAATTTTCCTTTCAAGTCAGGTCCCCAAGCAAGCACATCAGCCCCTTGGAGAGAATTGCAGACACGACTCGATAAAATCTTAGCAAGCTCTTGCCGATCCTCCACTGCACCACCAGGAGGCCAATCCAAGGGGCTCTTCCACCTAGACACAAAAATTTGACCCAAAGATTGTTGAGATTTAAAATCTGCCACATGACTCCAACCAGCCTCCACAAAAATCTGGCACAAATCTTGGAGATGGGGATGAGATGACACAATGGGTGGGTATCCATCCCAAGAATCATACCAGAAAAGAGCATCTCGACCCCCATTACAAATCCAAAAAAGTCCCTGTTTAACCAACTTGGCACCACGTTTAAGGGTACTCCAGATCACAGAGCCTTTCCCCTCCATACTAAACCTTGATACCTCCCTACTTTCTACTGCCCCCAAATATTTGAAGGTCATAATTTTAGCCCAGCACATATGCTGTTGAGAGCACCAGCGCCAATACAACTTAGCAGCCAAGGCCTGCCCATTCAAATCAGCCCGCCGTAAACCAAGACCCCCCTCTTGCTTTGGCCTACAAACAACATCCCACTTCACAAGACTCCATTTTCTATGAAGAAGATTACCAGCCCACAGAAACTGACGAGACAATTTCTCGAAATCTCTAATAAAACTTGAAGGAGCAGAAAGAACAAAGCATTTATAAATAGGAAGAGCCTGGACCACCGACTTTAAAAGAGTCACTCTACCTGCTGAAGAAAGCCACCTGCAAGTCCACTGACTGACCAATCCTCGAAACTTATCAAGAGTCTCTTGCCAAAACCTTTTGGGGAGAGAGCGAACAGCAAGAGGGATTCCAAGATAGGAAAAAGGAAGCGAACCAATTTGAAACCGAAGGATACCAGCAATTCTCCTTTGAATACCTTTAGGAGTGTGGAAGAAATATATGAAGGACTTCCCCTCATTTATGCATTGCCCAGAAGCTGCCAAGTAACTGTCCAAAACACCGCGCCAATTGAGAGCCTCCTCAACCTTAGCCCTACCCATCAAGGCAGTATCATCTACAAATTGCAGATGAGACTGAGGGGGAATACCATCTCCCCAACTCCATCCCTGAAGCAATCCACTAGCAACCTGAGCACGAATGAGTCTTCCCAGGCCTTCCGCAAGGAGGATGAATAAGTAAGGAGATAGGGGATCTCCTTGCCTAAGGCCTCTAGAAGCACCAAACAAACAAGTGGGCTCACCATTGATAAGCACCGAAAAGGAGGAGGAAGTGACACAACTCCTAACCCATTCAATCCAACCCTTAGCAAAGCCAAAAGCTCCAAGGATTTTAAATAGAAAACTCCATTTAACACGATCATAAGCTTTAGCCATGTCTAACTTGATAAACATAGATTTATCTTTTGAGGATTCCATAGAATGGATGGCCTCAGCAGCAATAACTACCCCACCCATGATCTGTCTTCCAGCAACAAAACCCCCCTGCTCTTCAGAAATTAAGTCATCAAGCCAAGGCTTCAGCCTTTCTGCGATCAACTTAGTAATAATTTTATACACAACATTACATAGAGCTATAGGCCTAAAAAAATCCAAGGAGTTAGCTCCCATCTTCTTAGGAATAAGAGATAAAAATGTAGCATTCAGGGACTTCCACATTTGTTTATGCATAAAGGATTCTTGGACAACCTCTAAAAGGTCCAATTTAACCACTTCCCAGAACTCTTGAAAAAATTCAATGGGGAATCCATCAGGCCCAGGAGCTTTACCTTTCTTCATCTGGAATACAACCTTCTCAAGCTCCGACAAGGTAATAGGAGCAAGCAATGAGTCATTCATTTCATTAGTCACCAGCTTCGGGATACAATCTAAAATTTTAGCTTCATCCTCCTCCGCAGGAGGCGAATCCTCAGAGAAAAGGGTAGAGAAATGTCGAATGCATTCAGCTGAAATAGAGGCTGAAGAGGACAAAGATTCCCCATTAGGCAACAGAATAGAAGAAATAGCATTACCTTGTCTCCGATCCTTAACTAAGTTATGGAAGAAAGCAGTGTTTCGATCCCCAGCCTGGAGCCATTCAATACGAGACTTTTGTTTCCAAAAAATCTCTTCTCTTAACTCCCATTCCTCAAGTTCTTTTGTTGCAGCAACCTCTAATAAACTCAGCTCCTCTGAGAGGCCTTGATCTCGAATTTGTCTGGTAATTAGGTCTAGATCATCTCGAGCCTTTTGCTTTTCCTGAAATAAGTTACCAAAATGCTGCCTATTCCATCTTTTCAATCTGTATTTAACATACTGGAGCCTCTTTGAGAAAGAGTACATGGCAGTGCCATATGCTGGCTTCCCCTGATCCCACCAACTAGGGAGCAAAACATGAAGAGATTCATCCCTAAGACACATGATTTGGAACTTAAAGTTTGCATTAGCACCGCGGGTTTAAGCGAGGGGCACATCAACCCCACTGGCAACCGGCGATGGAACCGACCATCAAAATTTGAGGCTTATCAACCACCTGTCCCCCACCCAAAAACTAGACACCAAAAATCTATCAAGTCTTTCAGAAATAGAGGCATCGCCAATTCTCCTATTATTCCAAGTAAAAAGACCATTTCCAGGTTTGATATCCACAAGATTCAACGCAGAGATATTGTCCTGGAGCAATAATGCAGAAGCCTCCAACCTTGCAATACCACCTCGTTTTTCTGCAAGCTCCGTGATAGCATTAAAATCGCCTCCAATAATCCAAGGATGGTAGGGAAATAAGCTGCGAACTAAACAAATGTTGGACCACAAAATTTGCTTTCCTTGCAACTCCACAGGTGCATACACATTGGAGAAGAGAGCAATTTCCCCTGACATAAAACAAGAGGCCACCATGGAAAGGGAGGACCTGAAAGACACCCACCAAAGGGGGCAAATCTTACGCGGGTTCCATAAACATGCCACCTCACCAGAAGACCCTTGAGCACCAATGCATTGGCATCCACCATTCCCCCATAACTTAGGAACTAGATCCATCATACCCTCCACAGAGAGCTTAGTCTCCTGCAAAAAAAGAACATCAGGCGAATGACACCTAATCAAATCCCGAACAACTTTTTGTCTAGGGCCACTGTTCAAGCCCCTAACATTCCAAGAGAGAACTATCATTTTGAGGGGCATGAAAAATGCGAATCCAGAGTCTTGACTGACCCTAACTCCACCAAAGTCTCCCCTATCATCTTAATCTTTTCCTCATCCTTCTTCCTTCCCAGCTTAGAAATTTTCTCCGGCCCCCCCTTCTTGAGAACTTTTTTCAGAACACCCAACTGAGAGGATGCCTTAATATTCTTCTTGCCCACCTCCGGACCAACTTTTTGCAAGAGGTGAACCTTATCTACACTATATTTCACTACCTC
>VDFB02065430.1:0-15073 GCA_007258455.2 Sequoia sempervirens
AATTTTTAAATTTTCAAGATTGCAAGAGAAGAAGGATGGCGTCCAAGTTCAAGAGGCTGAGATTAGGGTTTGGAGATAAAAGCAAAAGAAAGCGAAGCAAAGACAAAAACCCTAAGTCTATTTAACATCTTTCTTTTATGTTATTTTCATTATTTTGCAGGTAGCCTTCAAAGGAGAAAGTTGGAGCAGCAAGTTTGAAGAAATTTTTCAAGATTCAAGAGCATAGCTTGCTGGTTTTTCATCATATTTTTCAGACCAGCAACATAAACCCTTGCTTTTTCAAGCATTTTCATCCAGAAGATCAAACTTTTTCAAGAAAGACCCGAGAGAGCATTCCATTTTCAATCATCACGGGTCTTTTTCTCTTCAATCTTGAAGGAAATTTTCAAGAACTTCATCAAGTTGCAGCGATGCTTTTTATTTTTCATGTAGGGAAAACCTCAGTGCTTTCAAATTTCAACCATCTGGGTCCTTTACAATCAGTCTTCTGAAGAAAACCCATATCACAGTTTTTTTTTAAGAAAATTTCAAAACCTAGGGTTGGCTGCTTTTTCGATCAAGCGTCAGTGTTTTTCATATCTGATCAACTGGGTCCATTTCTAATGATATTCTGAACAAAACCCAGATGCCAGCTTTTCGGTGAAAAATTGAAGAAATTAGGGTTTACTGCTTTTTCAGTCAAAATTCAAGATTTTCAAAAACGGACGATCTGGGTTGTCTTGCAACGAGATTCTGAGCAAAACCCATATCTCAGAAAAAATTCCAAAAATTTGTCCGTTTGAAGGCTAAAAAAATCAGCGTGCTAAAAATAGAAAGTTGCTCAAGACTTGTCTGAACATAGGCGAGTTTACAGTCATTCTTCAAGGTTTTCAATATGGAGTACACTCCCCTCAAGTTTAAGACCAAATCAGCACTATGTTAAAACTTCATCATCTCAGCTGAAGAACGAGAGAAGGTGTGATATGAGAAAAAGGAAAGGTGTCAAAAAAGAGTTGTGCAATACTCTTCTATTGGAAATCAAGCGAAGTGTCAGAAGCATAAAGTTGCAGAGCCGCCAAGTTATCAATTAGTAAGTCATCTTTTTGGGCAGCGATGTTTTGCAAGAATAGAACTCATAAAGCAACTGAAGAAGTGAAAGAAGGCGAAGAGATCTTGGAGAATCAGAATATTGCCTTAGTTGGCATAGATGCACCGAACCGGGACACAATTTCCAATTTTCTAGCGGATGAGATCGAGCTTTAAAGCGCTTTCATCTAGAAGCTTTCTTTCTTCTATTCTTGGAATGATCCTTATCCATTCTTTGAGGATAGAAAAGAATATAAGATGTAATAGTTACGTTTCCCGCTTTTTCTGCTTTCTAGGGTTTTAGATGTTATCTTCTTTCTAGATTTAGTAATAAAGCTTGCTTGCTGAGCAAGCCCTAGATTGTGAAAGCAAGGAGATTTTAGGGTTCCCTACTCCTCTGCTTCTCTATAAATAAGAGCCTTTGCTCATTAGTTTCTTTAACCATGTTAGTGATAACAAAACGTTGAGCCTATTTTGCCTTCTATTTGTTATTCAAGTGTCGTTCAATTGTGTTGTGATAAGCAAATTGTTGAGCCTCTTTAGCCAACAAGGAGTTAGTGTGATTGCTGTTTCTATTGTGTAAGAGCAAGATTGCAAGCCTCTTTAGCTGCAATTTCTTGTTCTAGGCATGTTAGAAGTGAGCTTTGTTCTAGAAGTTTGAGTAATAAAATCATGAGCCTCCTTTGCCTTGGTCCAAAATCTCAGATTTCCGTTATTTGTGTTATGCCTTTATGATCTCAATTTCAGCTTACATTGAAGTGTGTAGATGTTTGTTGGAAAAGAGTTTATTGAAGCACTTTGTCAGAGAATCATCCTTGTCCATTTCTAATTTCTCTTGCTCTGCGTATTACTTGAGAAGTTAGAAACGTCTTTAGCTTAAGTTAGTCGTAGTAGAAATTCTTAACTCAGAAAATCTCAGCTGCGGCGTTTGTGTTTTATAAACCTTGTGCTCTAAGCTGATCAAAAAGATAGGCAACTTAGTTTTAGTTTACTTTCTTGAATACCATCAGCAAGAGGGAGCTTCCCCTCTAATTTGAAGGCAGTTTATCGTGCATAGTTGTCCTCAAATCGCATTCAGTGCCGAATTTAAACGCCAACAAAATTTAAATTAATTTATTATTTATGTTGAATTCAAGCTATTTTTTGTTTAAAACTTACAATTTTGTACTTATTTAATTATTTTACTTTGTACTTGCAGGTTGCTCACAAATGCAACCGAAAGGGCAATGCATGTGGTGGAAGAGCAAAAAACTAAATGGAAGAAATTTGGCTGCTCAATTCTTTCTATGGGTGGACGGATGGGAGAAACCGCACCATCCTTAATTTTTTGGTTGCTTCCAAAGGTGAAGTTGTGTTTTGGAAGTCGGTGGATGCTTCCAACAGGATAAAAACTGTAGATACATTGTGTACGTTGTTGGATGAAGTTGTGATGGAGGTGGGGATTGCTAATGTGGTGCAAGTCATCACAGATAATGCAGCAGCGTATGTGGCAGCTGGAAGGATGCTTGAGAGTAGACATCCATCACTCTTTTGGTCACCTTGTGCGGCTCATTGCCTTGACCTTCTTTTGGAGGACATAGGCAAACTTGTTTGGGTGGCACCGATTGTAGATGATGCAAGGAGCATCACAAAATATATCTACAATCACCCTTGGGTTCTTAATTTGATGAGAGAGCATACGCAAGGGAAGGAGTTGGTGAGATCGGGTGCCACAAGGTTTGCAACAATTTTCCTAACGTTGCAAAGCATTTTGGATTCTTTGGGCTCTCTAAAACAAATGTTCGTGAGTCAAGCATGGAATGACTCCTCATATTCAAAGAAGGCCGAAGGAGATAGAATTTCTGCAATAGTCTTCGACCCCTTGTTTGCACAAAAAGCTACAGAGATCGTGAGGGTAACTTCAAAACTTTGATTTTAATTTTAATCTCAAGTTGAATATAAATATATATTTTTTAATTTAACTTTAAGCCTTTCATTATAAATTTCTAACTTTGATCTTTTTGTATTTTTAATCTAGGTGTCGGAGCCCTTGGTTAGAGTCCTCCGCTTGGTAGATGGGGATGAAAACCCAATGGGATACATTTATGAGGCCATGGATAGGGCCAAGGAGGCCATCAAAAGTTATTACATGGGGGACAGCCTCAAATTTGATCCCATATGGGAGATTGTTGATAGGAGGTGGAACAATCAACTCCACCAACCCATCCATGCAGCAGGGTACTTCCTCAACCCTTCTTATCTCTTCTCAGAGAGCTTCTCTGATCCTAATGGAGAGGTTATGGAGGGGCTCACAACATGCATTCAGAGGATGGAACCCGAGGTTGCAGTGAGAGACCTCATCGTCAAGGAGATGGATATATACAGGGAGGCAACTGGTAATCTCTTTTCTTCGGAGCTGGCTGTTAGAGGAAGAACCACTCTGCCACCAGGTATAAAATTCAGAGTCTTTAAATTTTAAGTTTATTTCACATGCATCTTAGAATTTGATAAAATGTGTTTTGACTTTTGACTTTTGAGTCTTTGACTTTGTTTTCTAACTCTTCAATTTTCTTTTTGTTTTTTGCAGATGTTTGGTGGAAAAATTGGGGTGGAAAAACCCCAAATCTACAAAAAATTGCCCTCCGCATTCTATGTCAGCCTTGTAGTGCATCCAATTGTGAGCGCAATTGGAGCTTGTTCGAGTCCATTCACACGAAAAAGAGGAACAAGTTAACACAAAAGCGCCTCAATGACTTGGTCTTTGTGCAATACAACCTTCGGTTGCGCATAAAGAGAGTTGAAGAAAAATCACAGGATCCTATTGACTTAGATGAGATAGATCCTTATAGTGATTGGACAGGGCGAGAGGAGCAGCCTCCATTGTTTAGCGCAGATGAAATCCTTGACTTCGAGAGAGAGGCAATGGAGGATGTGGGTGCATCAGGAGTCGGAGATGTAGGGTTGGATGAGATTCAGCCAGAGCCAGCAGCCAGAGCAGAGCCAGAGCCAGCAGCAGTAGCACCGCAGCCACCACCACCAGCACCACGCACACGCGGCAGGACTAGAGGACCCACCCCTTCTTCCCTAGCTGTTGCTAGACTAGGGAAGAGGAAAGCCTAGCATGTTGTATTTAGTTGTTGTTTAGTATTTGCTTCTAGTTCTAGTTTTACTGTTTTCATGTATCAGACTTTCAGGCTTTTAGCCATCGGGATTCCGCATGAGAATGCGATTTTGTAATCAATTTACATTAAAGTCAATCAAAATTAATAGAAAACACTTTTGTACTCATTTATGGATTCATTGGATTCATCTTGTCATTGAATTTTGCAAAAAAAATGTGTTTTTAATGAAATTTAAGCAATTTTTTCATTTCCTGAGTTTTTTGCCGAGTTTTTTCCAAGTTTTTGGCGAGTTTTTAAAAACTCTCCAATTTTTCCCTTGGCGAGTTTTTTGTTGTGGCGAGTTTTCCAACTATGATTTATACGATCCACCACTTGTGATCTCTGCTCCTCCAATTGTGAAAGATACATTATTCGTTTATCCAAGGAACTTTCAAATGTGTCATCTTCAACAGCCTTGGCCAACTTAAGAGCTAGAAGCTCCAAAGTAATAGGAATTTTTGCATTCAGCCCATAGAGTAATTGGAATGGAGACATGCCAATGGCTCTCTTAGGTGTGATTCGATCAGCCCACAAAGCATCATACAACGCCTTGTGCCATGTTATCTTATTTTCATCTACAAGCTTTTGTATTATGGTAACCAAGTTTTTATTACTGGATTTCGCTTGACCATTACCTTGAGGGTAATAATCAGAAGAGTGAGCCAAGATAATGTTGTAATCAAAACAAAATTGAGTTACCTCATAAGAGGAAAATGTAGCTGCATTATCCGTCACCACCTTGTATGGAACACCGAACCTGGAAATGATATTTTCTTTGAGAAATCTGCACACTACTCCAGAGGTGGCATGTTTTACTAGAACTGCTTCGACCCATTTTGTAAAATAATCCGTTGCAGCAAGAACATATGAATGCCCAGCACTTGAAGAAGGATTAATGACACCAATGAAGTCAATTCCCCATTGTCTGAAAGGTTCTTCAATTACTACTGGTTTTAGAGGCAGCGCTGCTAACTTCTATTTGCCAACAAACTGCTGACATTTTGCACACTTGTGCACCCATTCATATGTATCTTGAAAGAGTGTTGGCCAGTAGTATCTAGCTCTTAAGATCTTATGTGTAGTAACCGGTGGTGAGAAGTGTCTACCACACGCCAAACTATGAAAAGATTCCAACAATCTGTCTTGATGTGCTTTATCAACACAACGTTGAAAATTACCATCTATGGCTCATTTATATAAACCACTGTCCCAAAGAACATAATTTGCAGCTTTGAGCTTCAAATTTCTTTTTTGTTTAAATGACAAATGCGTTGGGCATTCACCATAGGTCAGAAAATAGGCAATGTTGGAGTACCATTCATCGATAGTACTAACAAACAATACCTTAGGAAGATCATCAAAAACATTTTGTTCTTTTTCTTCTAAATTGTTCTCAGCCATAAGCTGACACAGACCTTTTCCACAAACCAATTTAGTAGGCTTGATTTCAAGATCATATTCTTGAATCTTAGCTACCCAATTACCTCTTTTTGAACCGAAATCTTGCTGTGTCAGAATAGATTTGACTGCTGTATCAGGAACTAAAACAATAGTATGTGAATTTAGAATATAAAATCTGAAATACTTAACTGCTTTTACCACAGCAAAAGCATTCTTTTCCATTAAGGAATACTTGGGTTCATGAGCTTTCAAAGGACAGCTCATAAAAGCAATGGGCGATTCAATTCCTTCTTGATTTTTCTACATCAAAATTGCAGACATAGTATGCTCAGAAGCATAACTATACATGATGAAATCTTTAGTATAATCAGGACAAACCAACACTGGTGCATGAGCAATTGCATCCTTGATTTCAGAAAAAGAAGCTCTACCTTCAACATTCCAACGGAAAGTGGTCTTTCCTTTCATCATATCAATGATATGACGAGTTTTCTCAGCAAAATTAGGTACAAATCTTCTTAAGAAATTAATCTTTCCAAAGAAAGAATGAACTGCAGTTTTGCTGGCTGGTAAAGAAAGATTTTGAATAGACTTAACTCTCTCTGGATCAATTTTGATTCCTTCTTTGGATACATGTCCAAGAAGTTTACCTTCTGTTACCCCCAAAAACTGACTTTTTAGGATTAAGAGAAATACCATGCTTGGGACATCTTTCCAGCACATCTTGCAAATGAAAGAGATGATTTTCACGATCTTTGGAAAAGACAATAAGATCATCTAAATATACCACAATATATCTTCCCAAGATACCACGGAAAGCAAAATCCATAGCTCTCTAAAAAGTTGCTCCTGCATTGATCAATCCAAAAGGCATCCTGCGATATGCAAATGAACCCCAAGGAGTAGTAAACGCAGTTTTATGCTGATCTGATTCACTTACCTCAATCTGATTATAACCCGAAAATCCATCCAACATAGACATCATTTCAGCTCCAGTTACAGTTTGTAACACTTGATCCATTATTGGCAAAGGATAATTGTCTTTAAGTGACAATTGATTGAGATTTCGGAAATCTACACAGATACGTATTTCTCCATTCTTCTTAAGAACTAGAACTATATTAGCTATCCATGTTGAATGATGGATAGGAAAGATAATTCGTGCATCTAGCATTTTCTGAATTTCGGAGTAAATAGTACCTAAGATTTTAGGCTTATACTAGCGTTGCTTCTGTTTGAACGGTATTGCATCAAGCTTTAAAGGAATTTCATGTGGCACTTTATCAGGTTGAAATGACTTAAGATCATCATAAGAAAAGGCCAACACATCACTGTATTGACGTAAAAGTTGAATAAACTGATCCTTTTCTTCAGAAGTACAATTGTTGCCAATATTGACAAACTTTGGATTTTCTTCAGATCCAATATTATATTTCTCATATCCCATGTGGGAATTAGAATTTTCTTCTTGTTGTTGGCTTTTGATATAGCGATCATGCTTATCAAAAAGTCTTTCCAGTGAAACCAACCCTTTAGGAATTCTATTACCTTTCAGCTGTAGAATTTCTTCATCTGGCTCTGATGAAGTGTCTAACATTGAATCTGAAGAAGAAGCAGAATTACTTCCTTCAAAATACAGATTGTTGAAACTATCTTCAGTTTGCAGAAAATTAATAATCTGTTTATCATCATTAAAAATCTGCCAATGATCCCAATTGTTAGGTACACTCGGTCTATAGATCAATTCAATGATATATTTATCTTGATTAAAATCAAGACGTGGAGTTAAAAGTGTAGCTGAAATTTCCAAAGAATCAACTCTATCATTTAGTTCACGTGGAACCACTGAGATGCTAAAAGCATCAAAATTCTCAATATTTTCCCACACTAGGTTGCAATAGTGTTTGAGCCTTTCATTCTTTTTCTGATATGCGTTTCTTACTTGAAAAACAACTAATTCTGCATCACCTTGAGTGTGAAGATTCTTAATTCCTCTTTTTAACGCAACAACTATTCCCAACAACAGTGATTCATATTCTGCCGTGTTGTTGGTATTAGCAAATTGCAGCTTGAAAGAGTAAGGGAAAATCTCTCCTTTGGGAAAAATAAGAACTACGCTAGCTCCAAATCCATTAGCAGCACAACTACCATCAAATTCAAGAGTCTAGACTTCATTTGAATTGAGAATAACATTGGAACTTGAACTGTTGGAACTACCTTCTTCTGAAATGGATACATTTTGAAGAGAAAAAGTGTTTTCTTCTTCCAAAAGGTGAGAATGAACTTCTTCTGACTGAGGAAATGATTAAATATCCTCATCTGCATTTAAAGATGAAACATCTTCAATTCCATTTTGAGAATCAGAAGAATTTACTTATGATACTTGATTTTCATCTGTATCAATGGATCCTTCACTTGTTGAAAGAAATGAAGAATTCGAATCACTAGAAGGCCAATCTTTAGCAAACTCAGAAACTTCATCAATATGGAGATAATAATTCCCAAAACCAACAGATTCAAAAAGAATTTGTGCATGGGGATCATCAAATTTTACCACTATATACTTAATTTCTTTTTCAAGAACCAATTTTTGCACAACGCCTTTGATAGGAATTCTGGCTTCTGTCATGTCCATATTAAGTTCACCCCCTACATCCTTACAAAAGTTACGCCCAAGTAACATACCATAAGAAGCAGGAACATCCGCAACCAAGACTGTCATCTTTATTTTCTTATCAGGAAACACTGCAAAAGAAAATTGCGCATCTTTGATTTGCCCAACTAGGGGCACTTGTTTATTATCCATTGAATAACAACTACCAAAAGTTTTGGTAAGAGTTAAACCAAGACAATTGGCCACCTTAATTGGCATAACATTATCCGAAGCACCAAAATCAATGACATAGTTGCTTAACTTAAAACCATTGATAAACAAGGAAATATAGAAGGGTTCTATCTTTCCTGGGATTGAAGATGGAATGGTAATCAAGTTATTAGGCAGATTTTTAACTTCTTGAACAACAGGGGTATTTTCAGTAGTGTTTGAGATAGGACGAGTATCTTTATTCTTGATTTTTTTTACCAATCTATCAAATTGGTCAGGATTAGCTTGAAGATATTCAACTTCAGACATTTGAATTTTAGTCTTCTTAGCATGATCAATGATATCAAAAGCTTGAAAGGAATTTGCTAAGGATGCAGAAGTAGTATATTCAGCTTGTGATTTAGGATTTGATATACTAGTCTTTGGCTCATTAGAAGAAACATTAGGAAGATTACTTGATTTTTCGTTGCATCTTTAGACAAAGTAGGCAACGGTGTTCCTCTTTTAGCAATAGTAACTGGAAACTGAACATTGTTCTTTGCCTTTGCTTCTTCATCTTGTTGAGCCAAACAAGTCTGAGAATGTGTCATTACAGCATAAGCTTGACTATGATCATTATCAGTTACTGTTGAATTATCATAATGCATGAACCGTATAGTGGAGTCGCCAGCTGCTTCTTCCTCACCTTGATAAAAGACAGCATCATCTTCAACTTGAAAGTCAGCAGAAGAAGGTTCATTTTGATCAATCTCATAATATCCAACTGCTGCTTTCTGTGGAGGAGCTTCAAGTGCAAGCCTCTCTGAAGGAGGAGGCAACTTAGACTGATTTTTAGCAGCATAACTTGAGGCCGAATTAGGATATATCCTTCTAGGAATATCCTTCTATGGAGCAGCATATGGAGCTTGTGAGACTTGATTCTTTAAAGCAAGAAGTTCATTAGCTCATTTCTACACCATAGGATCAGTAGAACCAGCAACAGGAGACTCAGAAAAAGAATTTCCTTTGGACCGATTAGGATCTTTCCGAATTTTTCCAGCCAAGATCAAATCATCTTCTATCTCCGTGGCAAGAGCTTGAGCATGGGTCAAATCAGTTGGAATAGCTCTTCTCAACAAGAAACTAACTTCAGGCAACTGAGTATTGATGAAGAAACACTTGAGATTTGCAGGAGTAGGTTGAGAAGTAATAGGAATTCTATTTGCTAATTTGTTGAACTTAGCAATGAATTCACACATGCCTTCATGTGTATCTTTCTTCATCTGAGTCAGCTGAGCCAACAAAGCATGTTCATCTTCAGCAGGTTTGAAACATTCTTCAAACTTGGTCTTGAGAGTGTCCCAATTGGTAATGACACCAGCCGCCAAATTATAAAACCAATCAGCTGCAATACCTTGGAGAGTTTCGACAAAAAGGCGAACAACATCTTCATGTTCAACTCCAAGAACACCACATGCCATATAAAAGGACTTCACATGTTCATCTGGATGTTGTTTACATCTCCATAGAACTTAGGGAGATTTTTTCGAGAACCTTGTGGAAGAGCATGAAGAGGTGGTGTTAAAGCCAAAGAACCAAAAGCTACTCCCCAAGGGCCCGGAAGAGCAGCAGCAGCAGCAACAGCCATAATAGAAATGGAGGATGGTGGAAAACTAATAGTTCGTGAAAGAGAGGATATACTGGTGAGCAATTCAAACTTAGCTTGTTCACCTGGAGAAATTTCTTGAGAACTTTGACCCTTCTTACGATGAACGTAATAACAAATTCCTTCCAGTGTATAAACTGAACAAAAACCAAGTAAACAGATTTAGAAGACCGGACTTCAAAAGAAAGCGAGAGGCTTTCAAATGTGTTTGTATCCCCAGCGGAGTCACCAAAAACTGTTGGTTGAATATTTTGCAAACTTGTGAGGTTTAGCAAAATGGTGGTTTCAACCACAGTGTGTGAGATAAAATTCTCCTAATTAAGGGAAGGCTCCCCCTTTCCTACTAACTAAAACAAATATGGGTGGAACGATAACCTTTCCTCTTGTTTCAGGAAAGATTAAATTATTTTCTCTTCACAGAAAAGTAGCATTAACTTTTAGAAAAAGTTTTACAGCAACTTGCAATAAAATTGAGAGAAAGGAAATGAAGTTTCCTGAAAGTACAAAGACTTCCGTCACTTCCTCCAGGACGGGAAAACAATTCCAAGCACAAAGTCTTGAGAATCTAAGACCCTATCTACCCTTTTGAAAGATAATTTGAGAACAAGTTGCAATATATAACAGCACAAAGTCTATAAGTATAATGCATTCAAGAATCACCTAATATGAGAATTATTACAAGCACAAAGACTTATAATTCTTCCCAACTCCTAATCACAAATTAAGCTAATTTAATCTTTCAAACTTATAGCACAAAGACTACAAGAAATTAGATCAAAGTTTTATCACAATAACTCCACAAGATTTCAAGAATAATTCAGAAAACTGTATCACTATGACATAAGAACATAGTAATATCATTCAATAAGATTCAACACAAAGTTTGAAACCTTATATCCTTTCTTTGTATTGCTTGAAAATTAGGTTTACATACACAAAGCTCAAAGACTTCTTGGCTGTAAATTTCTGCAGAGTTCTCTCTCTATTGCTAAAAAGATAAAAATTACAAAGGACCCCCTCAAGTATTTATAGGAGAGAGGCTATGAGAAAAAGGTGGGAGAATCCCAACTAACTTGAGAAATTCTCTAAACCACCAACTACTTGCAATTGACTTATTCCAAATTACAATCCTAATTTATCTTGACTTGTAATTTGATTACATCTAATTACAATTCCTGCCTTTACATGTAATTTGTCCAAAGGAACAAAACTGAAAATTTAAATAACACTTCAATTAATTCCATGGCTATCTTTGAAACATTAGAATTTATGAATGAAATTTTGTAGTTCATCAGGATTTGGTCCTTGAGTGTTCTTGGCAACAGCAACTATCTTGATGATCGTATCAAAACATCTAATGATTGACAATCGATGCTCTTCCAATGCAATCTGCATCTTATTAAGAAATGCATGATCATCTACAAATTTGTTGATAGACTGTGCAGTGAAGGTTTCAGCTTTTGGTTCCTGATGAAATTTTGTTGTTAATGCTGAAAGTATAGCATCTTCAAGAAGTATTTCACCATTTTGATCCTCTAGCTTGCAAGATTCCTTTTCAAAGCTTGAAGTGATATCCTGTTCTGCTTCAACCACTATCTCTTCAGCAGCCTGTATATCTGAAATGACCTCCTTGAATACTAATATTTTGTTTAACAGGAGCTCTTCAGTCTCAATATACATTTCTCTGTTTGGTATTACTGCATTCGCACATAAGATTTCCAAACATTCTTCATTCAAAGTATACCAACTTTTCAAATCTCTTTACATAGATTCCAAGCTTTGTTTGAAAGTGTCAGAAGCTTGGTGTAGTTTCAATTTTACTATTTTTACATTAGCCATCACATCAAGGCCCTTTTTAATCACTTGAGTACTTTGATTTATCAATTGATCAACCCAAGAATCAACTGCCCTTGCTTTTTGTCCAGCCTTTTCAATTTGTTTAATGGATTCTTCAAAAATAGAGGAAGACAATCAATCAACCATCTCTGAAGATTTCGTAATATTTTGAATTACTGAAACAAGTTGTGCATTCTCCTCTTTCAGCTTTTTTTTCTTAGCCAAGAGTTCATTATAACTGTGTGCCAAGACTGTTACTAAACTTTGGGCATCTTGCATCATGCTAGCATGTGTTTGTTTGCCTAAATCCACTCTAGTGAGTTTCTAGTCAAACACTTGCATCTCTTCTAGTGATTTGTCTGCAAGAGGTTTAGCTATTTTTGCATATTTCATCCTATTGCTGTCCACAACCACCCGTGAAACCATTTTGGCTTTCTTTGCAACTTTTGGCTTTGATTTCTTCAACTGCTGTGTGATGAACCACACTCCGGTGATCCACTCTGCTACCACTCTACTACCACTATAGTGATATGCTCTGATACCACTTGTGATGAACCGACACTCTAGTGCAATGATTTCACAGTGCTTGTAGGTCTGATTTGTGGTTTTGTATTTTGCTTTTTCTTGTTTTTGTGTTTTGATGTTCGATGCCAATGATATACATGAATTTAACAAGCATATGCATATAATATGAACTCAAAATAAACTAAACTTCAATGATACTCAAGCAATGACTCAATTTCATAGTTAAGAGACTTTCTTCATTGCATAAGAGGGAGTACATAAGTGGACGGCTTACATTCATTTCAAAGAGATACTCGAGCAAGATTTAAAATGATAGTCAAGATGCATTCTTCATGATATAAGAGCTTACATGTAGTAGAAGACTTGCACCAAATTCGAAAGACAATACATCTTATGAGTTAATTTAACTTACAGCCAAACATCACTGTGAATAGTGACGTGCTACAGTACCCGCCCCTAGTAGATTGCTCATACAACCCAAAATACGAACTTCTCCCACTATAATCTGGATGGAATGTCTTCTAATGATAAGGGCGCCCCTTTTTGGTGTGAAAGCAGCCAATAAAGAAAGGCGTTTTATTTCCTTTGAGCTGATCAAACCCTCAAGAAGGTGCGGCTGGCTGTAGATGAAGAAATCAGCTTCCAAACCTTCGTAAAATGCAAACCACGTCTTCTAAATGGCGAATGGCGACTCTAGCAGCAAATATCCTTCCAGAAGATGCCTCCAACAACTTGTAATCAGCAAATTATAGCTCCAAATGAGTCAACAAGAAACTAACCAACAACTTTAGGGTGGTATTTCACACCATCAAGAAGCCAAAATTCGAAGAACAAAGCCCAATCCAGGCTTTCCCATTGCTGAAATCGAGAAACCCTAGTTTCTCTCTTCCACAACTCCACACTTCCAAGTTTCATTCAACAAAATAACTCTATGCATGAATGGGTTGAACTTTCTCTTGCATTCTTATAATTTCTCATTGAAAACACTATTCATTAAAAAAACACTATTCACTTAAGTTATGTCTTTTTTCACTTTAGCCATGAATAGTAACTGAAAAATAGAAAGTGGCCCCTTTAAATAATAGACACATGATCCCTAAGCCTAAGGAAGTGAAATAAATGGTGAAGATCATCATTTTAAGCTCCAATAACACGTCAAACGTGCAAATTCACCACGTCACCATACTCCAGATACCAACACTGCATTTTACCGACCAAGTGCCTATTCAAGTGACCCTCATCCGAACCATTAGCCTCGAGGATCGACATAATAGGCTAATCCACCAACTTTGATGCTCATGAAAGAATGGGGAATTACAGCTGGAAATCAAACACATCGGTGAGATTGTCTGTTTCTTTCTTTTTAAAGTGGACTGAACTAACCATGGAGGAAGATCCAATGTATTTGCATTTGAAACAACTATGGTTTGTACAGTAGATTCATTCTATACCATAGTTGTTACACTAGGAGATGTCTGGTTTGAATTACAACAAGAGTTTGTTGGATGGCATATTGTAGAAACCCTAGTTTCCCCCTGTCTCTGAATCTGCTTGTTTTGTTTGTTTTTTTGAAGTTTTTGGTTTTTTTGACGTTTTTGGGTTTTTTGCATGAAATAAGGAAATTGCGATTTTGGAAATAAATTGATATAAAATTGCATATAAATTCAAAGAGCTCAGATCTAATACCAATAGGCTCATATATCGATAACTACTTATTCCATTATTTTTGCCATAACAATTACAATAAAAATCTCTGAAAATACAGGCAAGATCTGATAGATATTATTTTAAAGAACCTGATTTGCAGCTAGCTGAAGATGACTGAAACTGGTACGGCTGCAATAAATATGCCCTTGTCCCTCAGACAGATGCCAGAAGATTGTTCCTGAGATGCATGCGCCAACTGGGTTGAAGTCAGATGGCCAAGATGGAAGGCGATTTCTCCTATGCAAAGAAGTACGGCTCTTATTGAATGGTACGGCCAGGTACAGATTTGTACGCCTTGTAACAGCAGCAAGCAATAAATAAAATGTACGGCCTTTCCTTGGATTGCTAGATCTCAAAGAAATAGGCGCCTGGATAGATGAATCCCTGCTGGAAGATGATTACTCTGAAACCTCTGAAGATGAATGATCTGTGATGCTCTGTAATTTCTTCTGAATGAAGAAATCCCTCTGCCTGGCAATAAATCAGGTGATATCTCACACCCTCTGAACTGCTTTCACTGGAGATGGCTCGTTCCCCAATGCTTCGAGACTGAAACCCTAGGCTTCTGTGCTCTACTCAAGACTTGATCAATTTTCAATTCACAAATGACATAATGGCTCGATTTTCAATGCAAATACCATATATTCTTGAGAAGTGCGAATTCCACAATAATAGGGATCATTTAATAATTCGACTTCTTATTCTTTTAATATTTCAATAGTCTCAGATGTAATTTTAATAATAAAATATAATTGCCAATTGGCTCCTTCCATGATGGGCGACCCCTTCATCAGTTCACTTAAGTTATAATATATTAAATATTATAACTTTATAACATATGCTCCAAAATAATTAATATTTAATTAAATCAATTAAATATTAATATCTCTCTCAATATTCACCTGATGCACGAGCCGTCTGAAGCTGACG